>OZ023317.1:33641422-33711470 GCA_964007375.1 Ophion obscuratus | reverse complement strand
CTACATTTTCAATAAAAATAAACTTCTTTTATTTTCACATTTCGAGAATATTGAATTTTCCGAAAAAATGCCTACGATTTTCAATAAAAATATTTTTTATTTTCACAAACAACTAGGGTCATGTTTTGGACAATGAGGTTAGAAAGATTTACACCAAATTTCGTCAGAATCGGTCGATTAGTTTTTTAGTCATACATCTGCAATATTTAAAGATTAATTACTTTAAAAAAATACCATGGAACAGCCAAAAGTAGTGATAAAACATACCCTTAAAAAATGTTGAAGAAATCTTTCAGAAAAAAAAGGAAAATCAGCAAATTCTTTTCTCACCTAAAGGTACTCCCCCCTTAATCGCTAGGCATCAAGGGGTGAAAAAGAGTCGTGGGCGTGAGACTTGAGAGTGTATTATTGTTTTGCGATATGTGTTGTGTATACGTGAACGATGAAAAAAAAAAGAGAGAAACGAAGGAACGGATGTCTTGACGCTGTAAAGAAGGAAGCTTTAGCGAGGCCTGTTTTCAGGTGGTACTTTTTGTTAATGAAAAATCGTCCAGAGACAGAGAAAAGGATATACATATCGTCTGTCTTTCCTGTCGCGTTTCCATATCGCTTCGAGAACATATCTTTCCATTTAAAAAACGAACGAACCGACGAATCTACAAGTTCACCGGTCTTCGGTGGGCGATTGTGTTTTAGAGTTGAAGCAATATAGTCTCGGCTGTTTGGCTCGCTTGGCTCGTCGAATGTGAGGAGAAAAGCGAAAAAAAAATAAACGATGGAAAAAGTAACAAACTCGTACCGCTCCGGCGTGAGGGAAAAAGAAAAGAGAAAGGACGCTATTATTACGATGTATCGAGGATAATAATTATTGCCGGTGCCGCGTTCACGGAGTCAGGCGGTCCAAACGCGCGGCTCGATCGGAGAACAAAACGCGCAGAATCAAGCAGTCGATGTAAAACATGAGAAACTTCAAATTCGCTCGGTAATCTGACAAATGACACACAACAAAAAACGAATAAAACGAAGTAAACGATTGTATCCGTAAATATTCCTATGTAATACCCGAAAAAAAAAGAAACATTAAGAGGAAAAAAAAAAGATAACCAAATCATCTTAACCTTGTAGAGGAAACAGAGAACGGAGAATGGAATTAGCCGAGTATATTGATTTAGTTCGACCACTGAATATGTCCGTGTGTGTTCGTTTCTGAGACATGTTTCTTTAGTAAAAAAATGTTGAAAAATCTATTCGAGTCTTTTGTCGTTATTTGTAGAATTGATAACTCAACCTCGTCCTGTTCATTCCGAATACGCAACTGCCGTTGGGAAAAAGTGTCTTCTTTAGCGGTACGTATGCTGGAGTACTTTTTTTTAACGTAAATTGCCTGGCTCGACTAGTTACGAAATTTCTGTACGGGTCGCTTATTCAAAATGCACATAATGGTGAAAAATATTGTTGTTTTTTTTTTTTAATGTTAATGACAATTTGCATCATAAATAATGAAAATAATTTTCATTACTTATGTATCACTTCATCTACTATTCGTCACTTATATTACGTATTATATGCTTTTTCGTGTTAGACCGGCGAGCTTTTTATCGTTGGATTCGTTACAAAACGCGAATTTTTTTGGAGCAAATGTGCATACTCCGATTTTGAACAAGTGAATTTAGTTTTTTTTTTTATATTTCCATACAATGTGCCCCTCGGAGCCTTTTGTAGGGAATATATTTCGGGACGATTTTAGTTTTGCTGCTTGTTTGAGCTGTGCTTGGAAAATCGGACACCCTGTATGTACATTAGAGTGGCGCAAATTTGGGCTCTATTTTCGTTTCCTTTTTCTCACCGTCCAATTGTGTGCATTAAAGAAAAAAAAATTGTCGCCGAAGCTGCGAGCGGTCGAAAAATATTTAGAGGTCGCTCATGCATTCCAAAAATTCAAAATTTCATTATAAAATCGCTTTGTCGAAAAGTGATGCTCAAGCCTCCCAAAATTTCAAATTTTCGTTAAAAAATCGATTTTTTGCGGGGACTATATTAGTATTAACGCTGAAAATTTGGGTGATTTTGGGGATTTTTTGGAAGAAAAGTACTCAATAAATGTTTCGGAAAATTAAGAATATGTTTGGCTATATTTGACCTATATTACATCATTTTTTCGTAGAAAAATATTAAAATCCAAGCGACTTATGCGCTGCCTTCGGAGGCGGAAAAAAAAATTCTTTCACTGCTGACATGATTCCGGCCGATTGAGTAGCCGAAACCGGAAAAAGAAAAATGTCGTTAAACTGGAAGGTATTTCCTGTACAATGACGTAGGATTTTCGAAAATATCAAAATCTAACGAAATGGCGTAGTTATGAAAAAAAGTCTGTTTTCTTGCCGATAAAATGGTCGTTTTTTTTCAATGCCAAGTCGTACATTTTTATTCAATCAAAAATATCCTACGTCATTTTAGAGTAAATATATTCAAAAGTACTCAGTTCAAATTTCAAGTCAATCGGATAATTGCCCTTTGAGTTAAAATGTCAGCAAATTTGGAAAATCTCATTTTGAGAAAAACGCTTTTAAAGATTTAACTATCGATTTTCGCAAGATAAAATGATGATTTTGCAAGATAAATGATAATGATATTTTTGAAAGTATAGACTGTGGAAAAAGGCAAAAAAATCGACTTTTTGAAAGTGTCACACTGGTATAGCCCCTTAATAAATATTTGAATTTTTGGGAGGCTTGAGCGACCTCTAAATATTTTATGACCGCTCGCAGCTTTTGCGTCCACTTTTGTTTTCTTTAAAGACGAAAATTGAATTGTGAAAAAAAGAAAAAAAAAAGAGCTCAAATTTGTGCATTGATACTCGACGATTATTCCATGATCAACATTTGCTGCTTAGGATAAAATTCGTTGTTAAAAGACGATGTTGAAGTTTGCACGGTTGGAATCCAACGAATTCCTTTTTTTGTCAAATTTATTTCCTCAATTTCTTTATCACCCAAAATTCTATCCAACAAAATTTGGGCTTTAGATTTCTTACAAGGATCCTGAAAAACATTTGAATGTTTTTTCGTAGCCCAAATTTGAAAAAAGAAAATCAGGTTACTGAACTTTCGTTGCGAAACGATGCAAACTTCAATATTATAATAAAACTAGGTATGTTTCTAACAATGCGTATCATTGAAGAGTGTATATCATTTACCTAATTGTAGAAAATAATTAATTTTGGAGGGGAAAGTCCAAGAGACTAAAGAATACAATCCCCGAAGATTTTTTTTTCATTTCGAGTACAATTCAATTTGCCAGTATTTATCGACACGTAGGAACCCGGTTCAACCAAAAACGGAGAACCCAACGATAATAAAGAAATTGGAGCAAAGATACGAAAAGACTAAGGCAAGGTAAGTAGATCGTACAACACGAGATATAATCAATTTGAATAATCGTATGTACCAATGTTCTGTGACGGGTTCACCGTGACTTTTATTGAATCGACAATAAAATACCAAGCACACAGTATCTCTTCCCGCAAAATTAATATTCTTCGTTCAAGTTTCATGTAATTAATTTTTTGTTTTATTTTCATTTTAATTTTATTTAATTTATCGTCTTTTAGCGGCAAGAAACATTTAAAAAATCCGTATTCGGGGCAGAGTCCCGAACCTTCGCGGTGACCAGTGCTGCTCGGGAACAAATCAGCCGAAATAAAAAAATCAAACGCATTTTGTTTTTGCATGAAATTATCTAGTGTTTGGATGAAGGATTCACCAAAATATCGATTTTTGAAAAAATAGCGGTGCAAAGTGCAAGTATCGATTCTCGGTGAAAAGAACCCTCTAGTTTCGTTGGTTAAAAAAAAAATATATGCATCAAACAAAAAATCATTCGTTCGAGAACTGCTTTGTGATATGTCACAGAAGCTTGTAAAGTTTAAAGTTGATCAGTGCAGTGATTTTTGAGAAATCGTGCAACCGGTTTTGAAAAAGTAATTCTGGAAAAACGCCTTTAAGGGGGGAGATACCTTCAGGCGACGAAAAAAATGCTGATTTTCAAGATTCCTTCTTATTTCTCCTTATTATTATTATTCCTTATTTTTTTATTTTTATTAATCTTCAAAAATGGCGTAGGTATGGCACTGTCTTCTAAACGGGATGCGGCGGATGTTGTCAGACGGCGTGAAACGTAGAATTGGCGAGATTAATCTGAAAAAAACTGTCGAAGATTTTTTTTTTTCATTAACACTCATACGCAGAATATGAAGCAAGGAAAAGTGAGAAATGTTGAAAAATGATGTAATGGTATGCTTGGAAATAAAAAGTGCCAATATCCCGAAATAAGTAGCTACATTTTGAAATGAAAAAATACTTTTTTTTAAATTGCAGAAACATTTAGGGTCCTGTTTTAGACAATAAGGTAAGAGATATTTATACCAAATTTAATCAGAATCGGTGGATTAGTTTTTTCGTTATACGCCCCGCCAGTTTTGAAAATGCAGTTCAGAAGACCGTGCCATACCTTCGTCAGTTTAAAAGATTAATCTTCAAAAACCATGTAACAGCCAAAAGAAGTAATAAAACATACCCAAAGTTTCAAAAATCGTGATAAGGAGGCGTACACAATTAACGTAACGCCAAATTCTCCAATGTCCAATCGCCCCCCCCCCCCCTTCCCGTCACGTACCAGGACCACAACGTCTGGCCGGACCCCCCCCCCCCCCTCTATTCCGTTACGTAACGGGTGCTTTGTCGTCAATAATTGCAATTTTTTTCATAGACATAACTAATTATGAAAGGACCGGGTTTATACTCATTTTATTAAGTATATATTCATCTAGTTTTATACTCATTGTTATGAAAAAATCTTGAAAATTAACCGAGATATATGCCTTGATTTGACGACGAAAAGAAAATTCACTTCATTGTCTCATCGATATCTTTATGACAGGTTATCTGTAAATAAAAAGTCGAAAATGTATCGATATCTATACAAATGTAGCTATCGTTATGCGTAGCCGTTTGTTTATGTTGTTTTTTTTTACAAAATGCCGACGGTTTAGACACTTTTTTCTATTTCCAAGGCCCTTTTTTCTATTCAAGCAGTCTTTACAAATAGTAATTATCAACATTAAAATAATCGGCTACGTACAACTTTAGTCACTGCGATTGCAAAAATGTAAAATAAAATTGAAAATCGGTTGATAAGTTTTTAAGTATTCGCTGGGATAAGGTCGAAAAAAGTAGTTTCGAGAAACACGCGGTGAAAGTTTTCATTCTTGATATAATGTTATATTTTTTCTAGAATATTGATACTTACATTAAAGTATTTAGTCCCGGGCGATATGACGGTTCGTCATCTTCATTATATTTCACAAAATATGAGAGCCTGCAATTCATCTATTGTGAACGATGCCACACCTGTAGGGACTAAAGGCACTAACCGGTCGCTTTACCTGTTCTCACTAAAGTGACCGTAACTCCGTCAATTTTCGGACTTGTAACAAAAAATGTTGCCAACATATTTTTGTATATATGTACTTTCAAGCATTATAAAGACAGAAATAAATGGTTTTGAAATTTTGCTTGGGGAAAGTGGGATAGGGGGAGAGCTACTGTGCAAGTTCTTGTGACTCCCACAGTGACTCCCCCCTTAACTGATATTTCGTATGGAAAGCTGTCAACTTTCCGCCGTAAAACTGCGCGCCAGTTTTAAGGGGCCAGTCCACTTTGGAGCCACGAACAAGGCTATTTTCGCGATTTTTTTTAGGGTTTTATAAAAGATATATATATATATATATATATATATATATATATATATATAAAAGTTATTGGGCTTACTAAACAGTCTTGAAATACGTTTTAAAAAAAATTTATTTCATTTTTCTTCATTCTTAAGTATAAAAACCATAGTTTAACGTAACGTCTCAAAAATACGTGGGCTAGGTAGCTCCATCACAACACGGCAACGACTTGTCTGAAACAAAAAAATCAAAGTTAATTGGATTCAGTATGACACCAGCTACAAAATGACCCTCAGATATAAAGTTTTATAAAAATAAATAAAAAAATGTCAAATGAAAAACGAAAATAGTAAAAAAAACGCGTTTTTCGCAGTTTATCGCAAAAAAAGAGTTAAAATAAGAATTGTAAAACCATCGAGGGTCATCTTGTTGCGAATCATGTTTACAATATGTGGTTCAAATTTCAAGAGAATCGGTTTATTACTTTTAGAAATACGATGGAGCTAGATTTTGAAAACGTTGTTTCGAGAAAAACACGTTTGAAGTTTATACTATGAAAAACTCTTACCTAAACTCAATCGGCAATTCCTGCACCGTACAAAATCCCTTCTGATTGCTCATCATCGTCGATTTCTTCAGGTTTTGCTTGCTTTCGATTTTTTGAAATTTTCATAGTGGACTGGCCCCTTAAATTCGAAACTTGAACATGCAGAAATTTTGCTATTTCTGGCAGTTCTAAAATCGTGACGTAACGCAATCCCCCCCCACCCCCCGGAACGTAGACCGTAAGGTCCGACCAAACCCCCTTCCCCCAAATTGCGTCACGTCATTTTCGTACGCCCCCTAAATCTTATTTTAAAAAATCCAAAACACCAGAAAATGTTTTCCTTGTCCAAAGGTATCCCCCCCCCTTTAAAGTTCGCCGGTTCTCGGAGCCATAAACGCCCATAACTCCCTCAATCTTTCACCGTTCGACTTGAAACTTCAGAGAATATTTTCGAAGTGCATATTCCGAGAATCCGTGAAAAGCAAAGAATCGGCATTTTCAATAACGTCAACTACGTGCAAGTCCTTAAAACAAAATCGTTTCGAGATTAAATTTACCATAAACCATTTCAACAACGTTCCTGGAATAAAAAGTGTGCCAATGATGGAGGACTTCGTCTTAACATCGTGCGAAAATAATATTGTGTAAGAAGGCGAATAATCGTCAGTGGAGAGGGCGATCGTGGAGGTCTAGTTGACAAAGCGGTACCGCTCGTATATTATGTACGAATAGTTAGCTCGAGGTGGAGTGTCCGAGGAAATAAACAGACGCGGAGCGTTGTGCCGGACCGTATACCTGGACAAAGGGTCGGTGGGGGTTGCTTCGCGACGGGGATCTCTTTTCTCGAGTGCGTACAGTCAGTCGGTAGTCTCTCGGCGGCACACACCAACTTGTGTACGAGCGAGGCGAGAGAGTAGAGTGAGAGCCGCAAGTCCCCCGAGAGACTCGGACCTTTAGTTCGCTGGCGGCGCTTACGACGCGCGGCTGTGTCTTCCAAAACGAGCGGCGCGCGGGAACACGATTTAATTTTTTTGTTTTTTTTCTTTTCGTACCATTCTATTCTTTCCGCCTGTACTGCAATTTATTTACGAAATTTTTTCCCTCTCGCGGATTCACCGTTGATTAACCCGGAAAATTTGCGTCCGCGCTAATCCCCGCGGATTCAATGAAGCGCAAAACCGTTTGGAGGTGAACAAATAATCGAATCCGCGACACGGGGGAAGTGCGGTGATTTTTTTTTTTTTCGTCGACTCATGTGCTCTTTCGGAACCGCGACGGCATTTTTCATCCCCCACTCCCGATGACGAACGATAACGAACGAACGAATTCGAATTGCCGGCAGTGTTGCTTGCTCCTCCTGCTGGTGTCGCGAAATGACGTTGCGATATTGCGCGAACGACCCACGAATAAAATTCATCTAGCTTCGCCACGTTCATGGAATATCGTATGTGCAGTTACATCCCGTGATCCGTCCAGTGAAGTGTGAACGATCCATAGATCCTTCTTTCCTCGCGTACCCACGTCGGTTCGTCGTGAGGATTTTTACCCCGCGAGTTTGCTTCTCGAGAGTTTCGCAACACGCTTGTTTCGCGTTGTTCACGTCATGACGGACATCCCCTCGGGACGTAGAGTTGCATCTGGTTGAATCTTCGTTTTCCTCCCTTCGTCGTTTTGTGGAAAGCGAGAGAAGAAAAACTTCGCGATAGCACGATGTCGCCGAGTTCGTCAGTTGCCTCGTGCCTGTGCGGGCTCGTCATTCCATTTGTCTTGCTCTTTTGCACCCTCGACGTCGATGGGGCTCGAGGATTCAAGCGAAACTACAAACAAGGTAGGATCATCAATGATCAACGGGATATTTCGACGATTTGAGCGTTTCAATATCTGCGCCGCGATACGAAATTGGCGACGGTGAGGAGTGCGGAGACACCTTCGTTGTCCATGCTTTTCCGAAACACTGGAAACGCTCGCACACTTTCACTACGAACGCGCGGAAACGATCGCCCCCGTAAATTTGAACTCTCAACGGCACGACGTTCGTTACGTTTGTTCTACTGTAGATTTATGAACTGCGTACGACGCGTGACAGGGAGAAATAAATGACACGAAAATACGAAATGTTCGAACGGAAGATGAAGAATGTTTCGACTTTTGGAGCGAATCGAAAAAAAACGTCTTTCTGGGTGATACGGAGCGACAGAGACGAGCAGTGGGAGATCGGAATAGTATTTTCTACCACCCCGGCTTTCGTTCGATGTATATTTAGCACCGACGAGCCTGCTACCACAGTCTTCACTTTTTTCTTCTCTCTCTCTCTCTCTCCCTCCCTCTCTCTCTCCCTCCCTCTCTCTCTCTCCTCTCTCTCTCTCTCTCTCTCTCTCTCTCTCTCTCTCTCTCTCTCTCTCTCTCTCTCTCTCTCTCTCTCTCTCCTCCTCTCTCTTCGAAATCAAGAAAACTCTCGTACCGAGCTCGTTAAAAATAATTCTTAAATTGAAGCTGTTGTAAGCAGTCGGCCAAAAAACCTCTATCGTCGACAGAAAACAGTTTTGAAAAGGCAATTTGCTATGACGTTGAAGTTTGCATCGTTGGAATGAAAGATTTAGTTTTATTTTTTATTTTTATCATTGTCCAAACCCTTTTTCGCAAATTGAGATCGTTAGTCAAGATAGACTAGTCAAGATAGTCGATTTTCGTATGACGTTGAAGTTTGAATCGTTGGAATGCAACGAAAATGATTTTTATTATTTCCCAAATTTATTGTGGAGGATTTGAGCCACGAAAATCACGGAAAGGTTGGTTAGAAATCTTATTTAGCGATCTACAAAATTGAAATCGGCGAAATATGGTTTTGGATAATAATCAAAATAAGAAATTTCATAGAATTTTCGTTGCACTCGAATAATGCAAACTTAAACTCGACATTTTCGATGCGGTATAATGATGCAAACTTTATCGTCATATTTCGCTGAACGTATAATTCTTCAATCCGAGGAAAATTGGGGTGAACATTTAAACTACTTTTCGCTATAATGATTGTGGTGCAATCGTAAAAAAGCATATATGTTGAGCGTTGATGTCGCACGAAAAACGAATCTTAAAAAAAAAATCAGTAATTCTTAGTAATAATCTAACGAAATTAAAATCATTGGTTCTGACTCACTTATTTGAATTATGAGACGATTAATCCTACTCTTTTGTGTAAATTCCGTATCCAATGCTTCCTTCTAAACGACGCATGTTAATTTTCAAATTTATTGTCCCTCCTTGTTACAATACATTTATAAATATTAATCTGATTTTCTTCTATATAATTTTTTTTACCGAGGTAATTAATTTTACAGTCAATCAATCAACGTCTCTCTGTCTCTCGCCCTCTCTTTCTCGCTTTCTCCCTCTGTAATTGCCGAGAAACGGTCCTAATTAAGTATTCACCACGGCACCCCATGACGCTTCATTCCCGTTCCTCCGAAACGACGAAAAAATTGAATTTTAATTGAGAAATTTGGAGATCCGTAACGAACATTTCGACCTGACCGTCTGGATGAAATTCTCAGCTCAGAAACGTCGCGTCAGTTGTTATTATTATTTTTCTTAATAATACTTTTTTTAGGAGAGGGTATAAATGCAAAATCATTATTAATGCTACTATTATTATTATTGCTAAATGCTATACGTAAAAGGGCATAATTTAAATGATGAAAAATATTCTGAAATAGTTAATTGCGGTGGTCGCGTCAGATTCCACAGCTACGTCAATTCTCGTGTCTTTCACCTCCAGTGCGTAATCTGCATAATCCTTGAACATGGAACTTGATGAGTATTCGACACAAGGACCGATGTAACCCGTGCAGAAATAGTCGTGGGGATCCAATTGGATTCCCATACTTGTCACTACATTCTGATAGGGATCCAATGGGTCATTGCATTGGATCCCTATACTAAAACGTCATGCTCGTACATCGGATTCTATTCGGGGTGCCCCATTGGAATTCAAGGTACGAATCCAATTTGAATCCTAAAGGATTTGCGGCCTCGAACTTTGCATTATTGCAATGCAACGATATTTCTTTTCTTTAGTCTTATTTCCTCATTTTTACTATTTTACAAAATACTTTTTTTCACACTTAACTTCGAGATCTCTAAATAAGCGCTTTAAAAAATGATTGAGGGATTTTCGTAAAGAGTATTTGCAAAAAGAAATTGAAACTATTGGAACATAAAAATCTTCATTGCATTCCAACCATGCAAATTTCAATCTCATAAGGATTCCCACATTATCGAACAGAATCCGACAGGTTCTAGATGGATCCCATCGCATTCTGCACGTTGAATTTTCCAAACAAAATATATACATATACAAAATGAGTGGATCTTCAAAAAGTATAAATCTTAACATAAAAAAGTATAAGTCGCTTTAAAAAGAGTATCTTAGAAACCAATTTCAATGCCATCACTAAAAATCCACTGTAATAATAGTTTGTTATTTATTTTACTGCACTTTGACATAATATCGTCACACACGTACACGTTCACGAAGCGTGGAAGTTATGTCTCAACACGCCGAGTTTTTTCTCGTGACTTTTCGCATATTTTCGATTCAAACGTAGTAAGAATTTTCAAATGGCGTTCATCGGGGAACAGTGCAGAATTCATTAGGGAAGCCAACTGCCACGTGCTCCCGCTAGAGGGTATATTGTATTATAACGTAAACAGAACATGACGTTTAGTGACATTCGCTTTGGTTATGAGCGTGTTCCTACGACTATTGTCGAATTTTCCTTAAATAATCCAGTTGTCGTGAAGAAATTGTGAAGAATGCATCTGTGTTGTGCAATTGGATGCAATTATTGCCTATTATGTCGTCCATTCGTATAATTTAAGCACAGGGCTAACACGGCGAAAATGAACCGCGCGCGTTGACAGCTTCCTTTGTTTACGTTATGTTTACGTGGTGCCATCTGCGCTGAGCTTTGCGTAAGGTTCCCTATTGGATCCCAATGAGGACTCCCTACGTGCGGTAGCCTAACAAATCCCTATAGAGATGTGGGTGCATCTTGAGACCCCCCCAACAAATTTGTCCACTGGATCACGAAAGGATGTTTTTAGTTTTAAGGCTTTCACGGCTCTTTATGTAATGAGAAGAGTATGTGGCTTCCGGATGGAGGCCGTGTTGAGGATCAGCGTTGTGCCGACGTTTCGCAAACGTTACAGTCTGCATCATCAGGGCTGAGAGCTCCGATACTGAAGCTCTCGTATCTCAGGTATTCCTTATATAGTTGCAGTCATCGTTCCGGATAGCTGCACCAGCCAATCAGATGTTTTAATTGATCAGCTGGTCAATTAAAAAACCGGGAGGACGGTGTGCCAAATAGCATTGACGTGATATCCTCCATCTCTGTTTAGATTGTCCGGATGTTTTCGGATTTCCAAGCCTTCTCGGTGTTTCCTAGAAAAATAGCTGTTTGATGGGGCCAGACTTTGGGCTTTGTCGAACTGGATGGCATGACCAGTCTCCATCCAATGTTCGGCCAGCGCTGATTGTGTAATATGGCCACATTTGATACACCGTTGGTGTTCTTTGATCCGTGTACTGATCTTCCTCCCGGTTTCTCCTATGTACACTTTACCGCATGAGCAGGGTATCTTGTATACTCCTGGTGCACTTAATGGTGGTCTTTGGTCTTTTGCACTCGGAATCACTTGTGCTAGTTTCTTCTGAGGTTTGAAGATGACTCGCACGTTATGTTTTCTAAGGACCCTCCCTATGCGATCGGTTATGCCCTGAAGGTATGGAAGGGAAGTTGTTGCGGTTATTTGTCCTTCATTCTCCCTATCAGGTGCTGTAACCGTTTTCGGATCAGCTATTTTTCTTTTTAGATTTTTGATCGTTCTTTCGATGTTGCCTGGCTTGTAGCCATTGTCTCCTAAAGCTTTTCGTAGGTGTTCTAGTTCAACCTCCAAGGAGTCTGGTTCGGAGATCGCTAGAGCTCTGTAGACCAGAGAGCTTATGACCGACTGTTTTTGGGAAGGGTGGTGATGGGACGTAGCATGGAGGTATCTATCCGTATGCGTTGGCTTCCGGTAAACTTTATGGCCCAAAGTGCCATCGCTTTTCCGTTGAACCAGTACATCCAGAAAAGGGATTTGATTTTCCTGTTCTATCTCCGTGGTGAATTGAATATTGGGGTGCTGGGAGTTGAGGAAGGTTAAGAAATGATTGAGGTTTTCTTTGCCGTGACTCCATATGACGAAGGTGTCATCGACATATTGGAAACAGGTGGAGGGATATGTCGATGACACCTTCGTCATTTGGAGTCACAGCAAAGAAAACCTCAATCATTTCTTAACCTTCCTCAACTCCCAGCACCCCAATATTCAATTCACCATGGAGATAGAACAGGAAAATCAAATCCCTTTTCTGGATGTACTGGTGCAACGGAAAAGCGATGGCACTTTGGGCCATATAGTTTACCGGAAGCCAACGCATACGGATAGATACCTCCATGCTACGTCCCATCACCACCCTTCCCAAAAACAGTCGGTCATAAGCTCTCTGGTCTACAGAGCTCTAGCGATCTCCGAACCAGACTCCTTGGAGGTTGAACTAGAACACCTACGAAAAGCTTTAGGAGACAATGGCTACAAGCCAGGCAACATCGAAAGAACGATCAAAAATCTAAAAAGAAAAATACCTGATCCGAAAACGGTTACAGCACCTGATAGGGAGAATGAAGGACAAATAACCGCAACAACTTCCCTTCCATACCTTCAGGGCATAACCGATCGCATAGGGAGGGTCCGTAGAAAACATAACGTGCGAGTCATCTTCAAACCTCAGAAGAAACTAGCACACGTGATTCCGAGTGCAAAAGACCAAAGGCCACCATTAAGTGCACCAGGAGTATACAAGATACCCTGCTCATGCGGTAAAGTGTACATAGGAGAAACCGGGAGGAAGATCAGTACACGGATCAAAGAACACCAACGGTGTATCAAATATGGCCATATTACACAATCAGCGCTGGCCGAACATTGGATGGAGACTGGTCATGCCATCCAGTTCGACAAAGCCCAAAGTCTGGCCCCATCAAACAGCTATTTTTCTAGGAAACACCGAGAAGGCTTGGAAATCCGAAAACATCCGGACAATCTAAACAGAGATGGAGGATATCACGTCAATCCTATTTGGCACACCGTCCTCCCGGTTTTTTAATTGACCAGCTGATCAATTAAAACATCTGATTGGCTGGTGCAGCTATCCGGAACGATGACTGCAACTATATAAGGATACCTGAGATACGAGAGCTTCAGTATCGGAGCTCTCAGCCCTGATGATGCAGACTGTAACGTTTGCGAAACGTCGGTACAACGCTGATCCTCAACACGGCCTCCATCCGGAAGCCACATACTCTTCTCAAAGGATGTTTTCTTTTGGGAAATCCAACAAATTTCGTTCGAGAATCTCGAGTGAACATTCTAAAACGAGGTTAATAAGAAAATAGTGTGTTGGCCAGTTAAATTTCAATGTGAACTCCCTATGGCAACTCTATAAAATCACTGGAGGGACGTGATAGGAGCTGGAAACTCCCCAAGAAATGTCTACACCAGAATGTGCGTTAAAATCCTTCTAATTTTCTCTCTTTTCCTTTAGAAATAATTGAGATTGTACAAAGTTTGTACTAACGAAAATTCCATCACCGAAGACTCACTGATCGATGAACACATTAAACAAAATATCGTAATTTCGTCCCTGTCGGATGGTGTTAAAGTTTTCATTGTTGGAATGCTACTAAAATCTTTTTTTTTTACATTTCTTTGGGGTCGGGTTGAAATCCCGAACTTTGAATGCTCCGACGGTTTAATATTCCGAATTTTAATGTTCCGAAATTCAAGATGGAGCTGGGTTGAAACTCCGAACTTTTAATGGTCAGAACGCTCAAAACTCCGAAAATCTTAACACGGTCAAAACAATTCGGCAATGGAAGTTTTAAAAGTTTCAAAATTTTCAATAAATCGATCATTGTTTTAAGATTTTTTTTCATTAAGAAGTAACGTTGCGTCAATTTAGAAATTCGTCTAGTCAATGTTGTACGTTCGACATCATTTACAGTCAACTATGTAGACTTTCGCTGCCATGATCTTGACATGAGGGCGGGGTTGAAATTCCGAACTTTGAATGCACCGACGGTTTAAAATTCCTATTTTTAATGTTCCGTACTTACAAGATTCATCAAGATTATGCCAGCGAAAGTCTACACAGTTGACTGTAAATTATGTAGAACGTATAACATTGTCTAGACAAATTTCAAAATTTACGTAAAATCACTTCTTAATAAAAAAAAATTCTTGAAATAATTCGTCGATTTATTGAACATTTTGAAACTTTTAAAACTTCCATAGGCGAATTATTGTGACGGTGTTCGGATTTTCGGAGTTTTGGTTTTTCGTGTAAAATTCTCTCGGAATTTTGATCTTTCGGGGTAGTATTCTTTCGGACTTTTGATCGTTCTGATCATTTAAAGTTCGGAATGTCTTATTTCCATCACTATAAAAAATTACATTTTGCAGATTTAGGTTATAGATCGTAGAATAAGATTTCCAAAAAATGTTTCCGTGAATTTCGTAGCTCAATTCTGCGACTGAAAATTTGGAAAATAAGCAAAAAAAATGTTCGTTGCCTTCCAACGATGCAAACTTGAACGTCATTCGCATTTGCGACTCACGGTAAATTCGCGTCCAACGAAGTTCACCGCGCGAGTCCATCGATCTTCGATTCCCACCGCGTCGCGCCCCTTTTATTCGTAGCGTGCCCGTGCCCGTTCTTCACAAGCGTCCAAATTTGGAGTAAGAAGCGAATTTTTTTGTCCTCGGATCGACGTATCTTCGGAGAGATCTCGCGACCAATGAAAAAAAAGCCACACTTCGCGGGACCCGTTATCGACGGCGATGAAAATAGCGGGAACGTCCGCGAAACTCGCCTGACCCGCCTTCTCGCCCAACTTACCGTAAACATTTTCTTTTCCCTCGGCGATCTTCACGTATCGCGACAGATCGAAATCTCGGCGATCTCCCGTCAACTCTCATTTTACGTCTACTAGAATGACGATCACCGCGATAATAATTTGCAACAATAACAATCATAATAGTAATGGAATTATTATTACTGGTATTATCGTATTTACGATTATCCTTGGGTGTCTCGGGTACGCGCGGTCCGCTTTCGTTTCAAAAGGAAAATAAAAGAGCCGCGATAATTAACGGTAAGCTGAGTATCTCCGGGACGATCGATATATATCGCTCACGTGTGGGCGTGTCCCAGTGCGATCGCGAAGAGTTGTGCATTCTCGCGAGCCGCGAACATCGGTCTCTCGAGGATGCACGGATGCGTATACGAGAGACTTCGGGAGAGAAACGAAGCTAGAGAGAGAAAGGAAGAGTAATATCGGAGATCGAGAGACCAACACTGAAACGAGACCCGTCCCGGCCAACCGATGCTGGAGCACAAGCGTTTCTTCGTCAGAGTGATCGAGAAGAGATCCTCGTCCTGTCTTTTATCAAACAGATTCGTAGGCCTCTTGCTCGAAAATTGATATTTCTAGAATTCTTTTCGCTCATTTTGAGACTCGACCTGCGAACGCGTAGTGCATTTTTGCACGTGGACTTGTTGTGTCCATATGCCTACTACACCGCTCTTTTATTATAATGAGCCCTCAGTTCATTTTTTTAAAACATTCATGCGCATAGTGAGTGAGTACATTGCAGTAAAATTATCGCGATTACGGTAAAATAATTTGTTGTGGAAAAAATAAAAAAATCTGTTTTTAATTTAACAAAGTGCCATCTCCGATAGTTTTGAAACCATTTATTAATATATATATATATATATATATATATATATATATATATATATATATATATATATATATATATATATATATATATATATATACATATACATATACAATACATATCACACAAATTTTTACAGTTTAAACATCACTAATTATTGGCGTTTGTAAAATGCAGGTGTTTTATACAGAACAGATTAATGCAAAAACGCCTTTGATTCAATATTACAATTATTTATGTACCCAACAACGTCAAACGAATCCAAACACATACACAACTGCTTAACATTGATTTCAATTCAAAATTACAATTATTTTCGTACCCAACATCTCGAACAAAACACCTAAAAAAACTAAAAAAACAACCCAAATACATTTACAACCTTTTTTAAAGTAATCGAATTTTGATTCAATATTACAATTCTTTGTGTGCCTAACAATCTTAAACGTACGCACACACGTTCACAACCTTTTTTAAAATAATCGAATTTTGATTCAATATTACAATTATTCGCGTGCCTAAAAATCTCAAACGTACCCAAACTCATTTACAACCTTTTTTAAAGTAATCGAATTTTGATTCAATATTACAATTGTTTGTGTACCTAACAATCACAAACGAACCCAAACACACTCACATCCTTTTGGAAAGCAATTGAGTTTTTTTTTCTTAATATTACAATTATTTGTGTACCCAATAACCCCAAACGTATCCAAATACATTCACAACCTTTTTTAAAGCAATCGAGCTTTTTTCAATATTACAATTATTTGTATATCCAACAATCACAAACGAATGCAAAAACATTTACAACCTTTTTGAATGTAATCGAATTTTGATCCAATATTACAATTATTCGTGTAGCTAACAACCCCAAACGTACCCAAACACATTCACACCCTTTTTTAAAGCAATCGAGTTTTTCTTCAATATTACAATTATTTATGTATCCAACAATCACAAACGGACCCAAACACATACATCACCTCTTTGACAGTAATCGATTTTCAATTCAACATTACAATTATTTGTGTACCTAACAACTTCAATCGAACCCAAACACATTCACAACCTTTTTTAAAGTAATCAAGTTTTTTTCCAACATTACAATTATTTGTGTACTTGACAATCACAAACGAACCCAAGCACATACACTACCTCTTTGACAGTAAAAGACTTTCAATTCAACATTACAATTATTTGTGTACATAACAATTTCAAACGAACCCAAAGGCATTCACAACCTTTTTTAAAGCAATCAAGTTTTCACCAATATTACAATTATTTGTGTACCCAACAATCACAAACGAACCCAAGCACATACACTACCTCTTTGACAGTAAACGACTTTCAATTCAACATTACAATTATTTGTGTACATAACAACCTCAAACGAATCCAAAGGCATTCACAACCTTATTGAAAGCAATGGAGTTTTTTTTTTCTCAATAGTACAATAATCACAAATGAACCCAAGCACATACACTACCTCTTTGACAGTAATCGACTTTCAATTCAACATTACAATTGTTTGTGTACATAACAACCTCAAACGAATCCAAACACATTCATAACCTTTCCGAAAGCTATTGTCCTTTCTTTCAGCATTACAATTATTTGTACCTAATAAACCCGAACACATACACAACCCTTTTAAAAGTAATCGTATTTCAATTCAACATTCCAATTATTCGTATACCTGACAATCCCAAACACATACACAACCCTTTTGAAAACAATCTACTTTCAATTCAACATTACAATTATTTGTGTACCCAACACTCGAGTCGACAGCGTCGACTCGAATGGTCCACCTGCTTTTTTATTTCTTCTTAGACGAGTTTCCCTCGCCCGGTCTCCTCACAGTTTTTCCCGCATTCAGCGTGTCACGCGAGCATCCGAAGTGTCCGTTTTCTCGCGGGTAGGTTACGGCGGGTGAATTCGTGAGGAATCTTGAAGGGAACGGAGGGAAGGGTTTGCGTATAGCCGAAGGGGTTCAAGGCGATTGCCCCGGTCAGGGTCGGGGGTCCGGGGATTGCGCGCATTCCACCGATATATGTGCGCACCGGCTGCGTATATATCGCGTTAGTTGCGCGGGTCTATCGGGTTGTGCGAGTTGTGTCGGCATCGGGATAACCCAACGGGGATCGTGGAATCGTTACCCGGAGCACGTACTCTGGAAGAGTGGCTCGGGACGCGTCCAACGTCTAGAGTCACTTTGCCTCTCAGCGTCGCGGCGCGTGTGTGCGTGCGTGTTATTTTGCATGGCATCTCTCTCTCTCTCTCTCTCTCTCTCTCTCTCTCTCTTGCTCTCGATGGTGGTATTTAAATAAGAGCAAGGTGACGGTACACGGAATAAGATTATTTCGAGAGCAGACGCCGACAGGGAAAGCGAGCGGAGTGAAGAAGAGAGAGGGATGGAGCAATGAATTTGCTTGTTGGGGGTGCCACCATCCAATTAATATTGAAACAAGAATGCAAAATAACACAAAAAGCCCTTTATTACGAGACGAAAAGTGTGAATAACGTTTTGCTACGCAAACGCATTCCGTAACACGTGCACCAACCGCCTCGAGTAATTCAATGAACAGACCACTGATGATGACAGAGAAAATGTAAGAGCGAATATCTCGAGCTGACCGTAGAGAATAGACCGTAAGATAATCACCGAAATGAACGTGAAAGAAAAAAGGGAAAAATCGGTAGGCAAAAATTTGTTCGGAGTCCTCAGATCCTACGACATCCATATAGGGATTTCATAGGGGCAACGCACGTAGGCAGTTTATATTGGAATCCTAGTGGATTAGACGCTATTTCCCGGTGGGGTCGATTGTGAGTTTTTTAATCGAAATTCTCAGACGGAATTTGTTGGGTCTCCCAAAGAATATCATTTTGTGATTCCGTGCACGAATTTATTGGTGAGTCCAAAGATGCATCCACATCCCTGTAAGGATTTGATGGGGACACCGCAGAGATTCTCATTGGGATCCAATTGGATTCTGCACTGTTCCCCGATGCACGTCGTTTGAGAATTCCTACCACGTTCCAATAAAAAAGTATGCGAAAAGTCATGGGAAAAAACTCGGCGTGTTGAAAGATAACCTGCACGTTTCGTGAGCGATTAGAACCCAATGTACGAGGGTGACGTTTTGTTAGAGGGATCCAATACGATGATCCATTGGATTCCTATCCGGAAGTGTCGATAAGTCTGGGAAGCCAATTGGATCGCTACGACAATTTTTGCACGGGTAATTCGAAATTGTCCACGTCTATCCCCATTCGTTGATCGCATTAAGGCGGGATATATACATTTAGACAGGAAAAAAATAAGTAATATTGAGAGATTTTTGAAACTAAGAAATAATTATTTTACAATTATCAAACTTTAGGTATACTCCAATAGCATATTTAAGTATACAAAACTATTTTTTTTAATTAATTCATCATCAAAATGACGGAGCTGTGGCAGAGTGTTACAGCAAGGTCGCCGCGGGAGTTGCGAATCGACGTGCAGTCTAGCTTCCCGTAGACTTTGATTTGCAAAAAAGTTCAAACATTGTTTCAGTTAGAACAGGTATAGTTTCTATGTGACGGTAATTATAATGAAGAAAATGCGAATTTAAGAAAATGACACGCATTTACAAAAAAATCAACATTTCACGCAACATTTCTGTAAAATGTGGATTATAAAAGTCGTTTTTTTTTTTCAATTTTTCAAAAACAATTCTCGTCAAGTAGAAAGTACCAATATTATGAATATTTCTACCAAGTTTCAACTCAATCGGCTTAATAGTTTTTGAGTAATCGTGCACGCCAATTTCGATAATGCAGTTTTGAGAAAAACGCGTTTGAAGTTCACGCCCACTCCGAATCCGAGCGATGAGGCACAGCGTTGACGGACTGTAACGTTTGAAGTTTTTCGAATTTCGCTTTGAAACTAGGAAAATATTCTACACATATAGTTCGATCGTTTAAAGAAGAAGAAAAAAAAATCGCTGTTTTGATCGTTGTAAATGTATAGCCTTAAGGGAGACTTTGTCCTTGGAGTGCCATATTTCAGGTGTTTACATTTTATTTTTTTTAAAGGAAACGAGTAAAGCTTTTTGAGTGCGGTTTTTTTCTTGCTTTTATTCATGATATAGAGAACGTTAAAAAAATTTTTTTTTGAAAAAAAAACCACAATGGCGGCCGTTGCAGCTCGGCGAAAACAGGTCCTCAAATCGCGGGAGGTAAACGGCTGGCATCGCTGCCCCCTCTTTGTTGATCTGAAACACAAATTCAAAGCGTATTATCAATCTGTCACCCTTTGGTCATGGAATGACGGATGGGTTTTTCGTTTAGTACAAATTTCGGAAAATGGCGGCAATTAAAAAAAGATCGAATTTTTGCGTTTTTTTCGCATAAAAAGATAAATAATAAATGCAAAAATGTATCTATCGAAAAAACGATCCGTCATTCCGTGGAGACATAGTTTCTGAGTATGCTCTTCAAATTTCAGGTCGATATGTTAATTACAGCGGTCAGGAGAATGTCAGCCATTTTTAAAAACGTGTTTTCGAGAAAAACGCGTTTAAAGTTTTGTAATGTGTTTACACAAATGTGTTTATAATTACCGCTAATCGACAATGCCTGGTCCATAGAGGCATCTCTCCTCTTCTTCTAGCTGCTCATGTTGAGCCGCTAACATCTCCCGCTGCAAATTCAAGGACAAAGTCTCCCTTAATCGACTCATCCCCTTGTGAACTCGTTGATTATCGCGTCCCTCTCATGATCAAGTCACACATCGTTTCTCGAATGGGCGTTCGACTGCTATCCACAAATGTCTGCGGCGTAAACGAATAAATACCGTTGACCTAAATTACCGAAGAAAATTTAGTGGTAAATAAATTTATTTCGAGGCTACGTTCGACTGCTATCGATAATAAGCCTCGGAAAAAGGTTATTCATGAAAAATATAATACCCAATCATATTTTAAATGTCCTAGATATTATTTTTTGAACTTCGTTAAAGTTTGGCGCATTTTTTGTCGTTGCAATTCGAGTTGACGATCTCGTTGCAGCTTCATCGTTCTCGCTGGAATAGCGAGACAAAGTCCTTACGACATTCTCGCTTCTTTTCTTCGTTTCACCAGACCATATTCCTCCTCGTCTTGCACGAGAGGTGCCTAGAATGTTTTTTCATCTCGTTATTTTTCCTTCAAATTTCGACTGACAGGTTTTCGTGAGCCCGGAAGCGCGCAGGGGAGATCGTACACGCGCCCCGCAACGCGGTGCAAAATGCCGCGTGTTCTCGGGCGTATAATAAACCGGCAATAAAGAAACATTGCCGCGGGTGGTTAAAGATTCGCTCCGAGAGAATTTTTGCCGCGCGTGCTCTCTCACTTTCTTCCTTTTCGTAACCCCCCTTTTTGTTTCTTTCTTCTTTCGCCTCCGAAATATCTCGTTCGAGCCGAGGCTTTTTTGTGCGGGCAATCGCGACGCATCGTAAAAATAATACGGCGTTATTTTGACGCCGGGCAAAAAATATTCCTGCGCAGCTTAACCGTCCACGCTCGAGGAGGGAATGATGGAATGAGCAAATTATCTCGTATTCGCGTATCTAAATCTCGCAATTCTTTTTTCATTCTCGCCAATCAGAATACACAGCGCTATATTTATATAGTGCCTCGTGCACATTTTGGACAAATCATTTTTTTTTCGTTCATCGAGCGCCAGCGAGCGAGAAAGAGAGCGCGAAGGGGCGCAACACGTTGAGACGGAAAATTCTAAAAAAGGTTTCGAGAGATACAGGAGGAAGAAAAAAAATGAGAAAAGGAGCAAAAAGAATTCCCGTTTAGCGAGCGAGGATGGGGAGAGAGAGATGATATTTTTATCAACCGCCCTCGCGACATTTGAAACGAGGCGAGATATACGAGCTTACTTCTTGCTCCGTATTAAGGAATTTTTGGACCATTTCGCCTACGACCTAGATATATAAATATATATCCATATAACGCGTATAATTTATACACGTGTACCACACATACTTTATGTACTCTCCTAATTCTCTTTTTGCTTAGCTTTTCCGCCTGTTCATTGCTTTACATAATTCTCTTATGGGAATTTCATTTTTATCCCGACAATTCGTAGAATGTATTCCGTAATTTTTTTCCCCTGAGCTTCAACGTCGAATTGGCCTTCCCGTTGACGTTGACGTTTGCAACGTTGGAATGCAACGAAAGTTTTTTTTTCTTTTTTTTTTTCATTTCTTCCTTTTTTATTGTAATCAATCATTTTTTTAATCCATTAAGGGCGGGGTAAAGTATTTAAATTTTTTTTCAATTCTTAAATTTTTTAAATGAATGCATAATATATCAAGAATATTGTGCTAAAATTTCAAGTCGATCGGAGTAAAATTGACGAAGTTATGAGTATTTGAGCGTCTATTGCTCCATGCCGTTCTCTTCTCTTCTGCGTTTTTCAAACCGTTTTTCTGAGACTTGTCATATTTGAAGTCCGTGTGCACGATAACTCAAAATCTACTGGACCAATCGCTTTCAAATTTTGCACAGTACTTCTTCACATAATTCACCAGGTATCGTCGAGAGCTTTTATGTTTTTTTAAAATAATTACTAATTTTTCAACAACAAATTAGCCGATTTTTTTAGCGAAAATCGGGTTTTTGGCTCCCAAGTGCTACGAAAAATCGAAAAATCGAAAAAAAAATCCTCCCGTCATTACCTCGAGAAACATCTCCTTTAATAAATGCATTTTGATTTTTTTGTTTCAAATGATTCTGTTGCGAGTTATGGTGCACACCGCAAACCAAATTTTTTTCGAGGCGCCTCCGGGGTTTAATTTTCACTCGCTCAATTTTGAATATTTTGCAATGCAAATTTAGGAGAATGTTGTTCAAATGTTACTTTATTATATGTAAATTTTTCAATAAACGAACACTATTCGTTACGCCAAAAAAAAATCTTAAAAACATGCCTTTTTTTCGCCGAATTAACTTTACCCCGCCGTTAAGGCCGTGGATTTCTAATGAGGATGAGAAAAATCGTCCACGTGATTTGCGTGACCTAAATCGGCAAAAAACGTGAGCAATTGAAGAAAAATTAACTTCTGTTGCGTTTCAACGATGCAAAATTTAACATAATCCCAATTGAAAGCTTTCCTATGACTTCCTACCCGCGCTTCGAGTATCGGCCATGCACAACGCTGCTGAAGGGGCCAGTCCACTTTGGAGCCACGAAAAAGGCTATTTTCGCGATTTTTTTTGAGGATTTTATAAAAGATACGAATATAAAAATTGTTGGGCTTGATAAATAAAGTCTTGAAATACATTTAAAAAAAATTAATTCGTTTTTATTCACTTTCAAGTACAAAAACTATAGTTTAACGTAACGCCTCAAAAATAGGTGGGCAGGTAGCTCCATCACAACTCGGCAACGGCTTGTCTGAAACCAAAAAATCAAAGTCCATTAGATTCAGTATGACACCAGCTACAAAATGACCCTCGGATATAAAGTTTTATCAAAAAATAAAAAAAATGGCAGATTAAAAACGAAAAAAGTAATAAAAAAACTCGTTTTTTCGCAGTTTTTCGCAAAAAAGAGTAAAAATCAAAATATTAAAACCATCGAGGGTCATCTTGTTGCGAATCATGTTTACAATGTGTGGTTTAAATTTCACGAGAATCGGTTTATTAGTTTTAGAGATACGATGGAGCTAGATTTTGAAAACGTTGTTTCGAGAAAAACGCGTTTGAAGTTTATACTATGAAAAACTCTTACCTAAACTTCTGATTGCTCATCATCGTCGATTTATTCAAGTCTTGCTTGCTTTCGTTTTTTCGAAATTTTCAAAGTGGACTGGCCCCTTAAGGGAGGAAATGTCTTTAGACGAGGAAGAAGTTGCTGATTTTCACGATATTTTTTTAAAGGGTAGATTTTTTCACTATTTTTGAGACTCAGGGCATGTTATATTACTACTTTTGTCCGTTACATGGTGTTCTTTTAATTAATATTTAAAAATGGCGGAGGTATAGCACGGTCGTCTAAAGGGGATGCGGCGGATGTTGTCTGACGGCGTGACACGTAGCGTCGGCGGGATTAATCCGAAAAGAACCAACGAAGATTTTTCTTTCATTAACATGCATACGCAGAATATGAACCAAGAAAAAGGGAGAAATGTTGATAATCGATGAAACGGTACGCTTTGAAACAAAAAGATTGAAAATTCCGAAAAATGTCTACAATAGAAAAATACTTTAAAAAATGTTTTAACTTAAGTTAAAACTTTTAAAAACTAAACATGTTAAAATGCCATTGTAAAATAACTGCAATGGAAAAATACTTTTTCAGTTATTTCCACAAAAATGTAGTGTCACGTTTCAGTCAATAAGGTTAGAACAATGTAAACCATATTTCATAAAAATCGGTCAATTCGTTTTTTTAGCTATACGTAACGCCAGTTTGGAAACTGCAATTTAGAAGACCGTGCCATAACTCCGCCATTTTTAAAGATCAATCAAAATAAAAAGATATCACGTAACAGCCACAAGTAGTAATAAAATATACCCTAATTGTAAGTCTGAAAAATAGTGAAGGCAATAATGGCTTTCAAAAAAAATTATTTCATGAGGTAGAGCCCCGTCGAAAAAATCTCATCAATTATTTATTGTCTTCAATAAAAGTACGTATCTCCTTTTAAAAAAGGCTGAATAAATGATAAAGATGCGTGCGGTTTAATCGTGTTTCGCTGGTTCTCCCAGCATTGTCCGACGTTACACGATCGATGGATCCATTGGCAGTTGCGTACGACGAGGATCCTTATCTTTCGGCGCTGAATGGTGATTCAGCATGCGATTGTTGGCGCATGCGTGAATCGATCGAGCTTCCGAGAAGTCTAAAAGATAAGTTTCGCCACAGCGTATGATTCTGTGGTCCAGCGTAAAAGCGAGGGGAGTCCACGGACATCGTGATGTCTCGATGGCAATATCACGTATACACGAAGTCATGCTAAGCTCACTACTGGCGTTCACCTCGTGGGTAGTTATATTTGTAATAACTATTTACGGCGGACACGAGCCTCGTCCCTCATACATCCGCTCGCGAATATCTCTTGCTCATATAACAACCCTCCTGCTGGTTAGTTTCAACTCTTGCGAGCCCTTTCTTACAAACGACCTCGTATACCTCACGTCAAGCACTTTATAGTACTCCGGGCTACATCCCAGGTCAGCCACACGCTCGATAACTCCACATTTTCTTCCGCACACACGGGCATTCGTTCTTTTTTACTTGGAGAGAAATCTGCATGACGGTTCAAGAAATTATGACGGATCATGCAAAGTAAAAATTCGAAATAACCCTGCGTGTTTTTTTTTCTTCTGGAATTGCGATGGAGTAATTCTAGAAGAAATTGTGTACTGCTCAACGTTTTCTTAAGGGGTTAGGCCACTCTACAGGCCGAAAAAATAGGTTTTTTGGGGATTCTTTTTCAGAAAATCTACACAATAAATCGCGATTACAAAAAGGGTGTTTATCATATGTATCAGTGACTGTGTACAACAATTTTTTTGAAGCGATTGATTTCAAAATGGCGGCTGGGCAGTGTTTATCTCAAAACTGCATTTTTTAAGTTGGCCCGAAACACAACTCCGACAATTTTCAACCGATTCACTTGAAATATTGAATATATCTTGAAAAATACATTGTCTATGGAAGTACGTAGGATTTTTTGTTATATTACATAGTTCATTTGTTATTAACAATTGTCTGACGATATTTTAGGCAAATTTTTCACGTTCCAAAAAAATGGTCAGATAATTGTTAATAACAAATGAACTATGCAATATAAAACAAAAAAATCCTACGTACTCCCATAGACAGTATATTTTTCAAGATATGTTCAACATTTCAAGTGAATCGGTTGAAAATTGTCTGAGTTATGATTCTGGCCAACTTAAAAAATGCAGTTTTGAGATAATCACTGCAAGGCCGCCGTTTTGAAACTAATCGCTTCAAAAAAATTGTTGTATACAGTCACTGATATGTATGATAAACATACTTTTTTGTAATCTCGCTTTATTTTTTAGTTTTTTTGGGAATTTTTTTTCAAAAAGCCTATTTTTTCGGCCTCTAGAGTGTCCTAAGGCTACACTACTCAACGTTTCACGTTAATACTACTCAACATGATCCAATTTTGATTATTTTACGTCAATTTTATTGTTTTGCGTCTTTTTAATCCAATTTTATTGTTTCACGTCAATACTACTCAACGTTTCCTTAAGGGACTAGATCTACCTAGAAGCCCGAAAAAAAAATTGTCAAATTCCGATTTTCTTTCTGGGAAACGTTTGGTGAAAAAGTAACGCAATTTTTTTAACCCAAAGGTACATATATTGAGAGGCTTGAAAAAGTCATCAAAAAATACGGAAAAACAACAAGAACATGGCCGCCGGCAAATCATGACATTTTTTTCGCAGCGTTTAGCGGTGGACACTTTTCAGCTTAAACGGTCCATCAGAAATCTAAACACCAAACGGGTTATTCGCGTCAACAATAAATACCAGTCGTTGATGATCGTCGATTCTTGAAATAATTTTGTTTTTAACAAGGTGGCGCCGAATTTAAACTCGAGTGTACAAAATTCATGAAAAAAGACGTCATTTTCACGTTACTATTAAAAAAAGAACATCGTTTTTTAAAAAGTGTGATCGTCAACGACCTTCAAATGTTTCTTATCGTATCTTCTGTACGTTTGAAACCAATCCATTGCGTGGTTCTCGAGATATCATGTCCACCTACTTTGAAAACGGTATCAACTTCCGGCGGCCATGTTTTGTTTGATTTTCTATACTTTTTGGTGATTTTTTGAATGCTCTCAATATATATACACGAAGAAAACAGGGGCCTCGAAGTTTAGAATTAATACAATGCTTCTAAAAAAAATCATTAAATATCAAAAAGTATTGAATGGAAGATGAAAATTGTAATTATGGTATAGTAATAATGAAGAAATTTACATTTTAACCTACGATATGGCACGTAAACTGATGCAAATAATACATTTTATTCGGCATATTGTGATTTTTTGTAATATTCAAAAAATATTTTACCCACGTGATTGGAACAATTAGTTTCCAGTATTTTACAAAAAGTACGGTATAAAGAGTCACATTTTATTAATAACTTCGTAATATTTTTCGCTATATGCCGAAGATTTATGCTATGCGTATAGTGAAATCTATACATACACGAAGACTCATGCCATACGTATAGTAAAATCCATATGAAAATATAGCGTGTAATAAAGGTTGGTACTTTACAAAAAGTCCTATACAGCATAAAGGACTCGCGCCTATGCGAGAACTGTTTCAAATGTAATATGCACGCATCATTTTTACTATACGGTGTGAGAATCATTTCTACACTTCTATAACAACAAGTCTTAGAATTCCGAACTGGCAGTAAACTGCTATACTTTTCTAGCACTGAATATTAGAATTCTGGCAACCAGTGTTAGAATTTGAGGCCGTATTTTTCTCCGTGTACCTTTGTGTTGTAAAAATCGGAACTTGGCCATTTTTTTCGGGTCTCTAGATAGATATAGCGCCTGAACAGGTATAATTTTCGAGTACACTTCTTGTTTATTGTTACAGCAATAATTGGTCAACTCTGTAAAAAGAATATTTGCACGGTATTCCCGTCTGTGATCTCTCACAGATATTTTATGGTGATCGAGCACTTCCCTCCTTAGCTCCTTCTTTATCATCAATATATCCCATTCCGAGGAGACTTTCTTACTCTTCCGTTGAGGCGCGAATTATAAGTCTTCCAGTGCTCGAGCTGCTGTTGCACATTTTGCACGAGCCAACGGGGCTACAGAACCGATAATTAAACTTCTTGTCGGTATACTTTCTGTGAATGCTCAATAACGTTCGACGATTCTCCGCGGTCATTGGCTGCAGCTTGTTATCCTTCCTGTCCGTTTTTTTTTTTTCGTATCGCAAATGCCTCGGAAACCTTGTAGTATTTTAGACTCGAAGAGGAAAGAAAGAAGAACTCTTGAAATCTTCCGACCCGTGGCCACTTTATGCGATACGGGAGCTGTGGCTCTTTGGTTGAGTTTCCGGTTCAGTGCGCTTTCAAGCATCATAGAGGTGCTTCCAGTCACTCTTCGGATGCACACTGCAATTACACCGAGGTATCGTTTTAATGACCACGTCTGCGCACAGTTCCAACGGCTGCTTGGAGTCACTAGTTGCCTAGAATGACGGGCTCCTAAGAGCCCCAAGTTGTCCGGAGCTACCAAGTGCTCGGAGTTCAACGAAGGACTAAACACCAGCTGGTATTTGCGTCTCCGTAGACGTCTGGTAGATCGACCTCAGCCGGTAACAAAAATCCTCTTCATCGTAATATTCGTAGGTTCTTAAGACAAGCAACTCGCTGCTCACTTTTCTCAAAGAAGATTGACGTTTTGGGTAGAAGAGGAGTCTTATGTTGTTGACGTTTTAATAGAGCGTCAAAAGAGACTTTTCTTTTTTCCGAAATGTCACGCGTCTCGTAGTACAGTCGTGCTGTATATTGGGATCGGAAAAAATTAGAAGAAGGCTAGCTTTTTGACAGGTGATTTTGTAGGTGGCACGGGTGCTAAAACCAAGTTTGCCTAAAAATCGGGGGGTAGGGTTTTTTTAGGGGATGGGGGTGGATTAATGCCAAACTACAACCTCCACGAGGTCAGCGCCGGGAGACAAAATGTTCAGAAAAATCCGGGTTTTATTTTTGTCCATAGCGCTGAAGTCGTGGAAGTTCATTTTGGGGGTGAAAAAGTGGGGTGAAATTTTGAAAAATCAGTTTTCATTCGATAACTCTTTAGGACAAATTCATACAATTTTTGTTCAAATGGAAACGTTGTAGCCCTTGAAAAGACGCGTCGATCGAGTAGTCGATCAACCCTCTCCAATAATATCTTCACCCCCAAAAGAATTGTTGAAGACTTAACAAAAAAATTGTTTATTGAATAACTCAAAAACAATCGATTTTTCGGGGATGGTTCAAATGTACGAAATGTAGAGAATAATTTTCTCTATATTTTCGTTCCTATGCACAACTTTTGAATTTTGCTTTTTCGAACCCCTCTCAGGGGTTGAAAATTCAAAATGAAATTCTGGGAAAACTATTGACCGAAACTAAGGAGATACGAGTTTGGCGCTCCGGACAAAAATGTAGCTGAGGGTTCAAGCTACAAATTCTTCCACGGCGGCGAATTCGTGCCGTCAATAGTTTTCCCAGAATTTCATTTTGAATGGTCAACCCCCGAGAGGGGTTGCAAAATCAAAATTCAAGGGTGATCCATAGCAACGAAAATATGGAGAAAATTATTCCCTACATTTCGTACATTTGAACTAAACTCGAAAAACCGATTGTTTTTGAGTTATTCAATAAACTATTTTTTTTTGTTCTTTTTTAACCTTTTTTTGGGGGTGAATATATTATCGGAGAGTGATGTTCGAATACTCAATCGACGCGTCTCTTCAAGGGCTACAACGTTCCCATTTGAACAAAAAACGTACGATTTTTTTCTAAAGAGTTATTGAATTAAAACCGATTTTTCAAAATTTCACCCTACTTTTTCACCCTCAAAATGAGCTTCCACGACTTCGGCGCTGTGGACAAAACTAAAGCCCGGATTTTTCTGAACATTTTGTCTCACGGCGCCGACCTCGTAGGGGTTGTAGTTTGGCATTAATCCACACCCATCTCCTTTCATCCCCTAAAAAAGAACCCTACACCCCGATTTTTAGGCAAACTTGGATTTAGCACGCGCGGCACCTACAAAATCACCTGTCAAAAAACTAGCCTTCTTCTAATTTTCTCCGATTCCGGGTTTTTTCAGCGACAGCACGACTGTACTATCGGGAAAATTTGAGGAACGAATCTTCAACTACCGATGCAGAAATTTGTTGGGACGTCACCAATTTTACCACATCCCTATAGGGATTTGATCGGGACGCCGTACGTAAAAGAATCCGGTGGGATTCCATTCCCGATTTCCTGACTGATGTTTGAGAATTTTTTATTTGACATTCTCAACCGGGATTTGTTGGATCCCACAAAAAATATTATTTCGTGACCCCGTACACAAATTTGTTGGGGGGGGGTCTCAAAATGCACCCACATTCTTATAGATTTTTCGGGAGCACTGCACACGACTACCCGTCGTTGGGAACCAATTGGATTCTGCACTGATCTTCAATGAACGCCGTTTGGAAATGCGTGCCATGCTTGGGAATTCTTACCATGTTCGAAACGAAAACATGTGAAAAGTCCCGAGAAAAACCGCGTTATGTTGAAACATAAGCTGCACGCTTGGTGAGGGTATACGTGTGTAGTGATATTATGTCAAAGTGCAGTAAAATAAATAACAGACGATAATTACAGTGGACTTTCAGTAATGTGATTCAAATCGATTTCTACGATATACTTTTTCAAGCGATTTATACTTATTCAAGATTCGCTCGTTTTTTATATCTTTATATTTCGTTTGGAAAATGTAATGCACAAAATTTTGTAGGATCCATCGATAATCGTATGGAATTGTGATCGATAATGTTGGAATCCTTTAGGATTCAAATTGGATACGAACATTGTATTCCAATGGGGAATCTCGGTTAGAGTCCAATGCACGAGCGCGACATTTTCGTATAGGGATCCAATGCGATGGTCCATTGGATCCCCATCAGGAAGTGAGGACAAGTATGGCAATCCAATTGGATCCCTACGACCATATCTGTACAGTCATCTCCCTCCCTCGTCAAGTGGTACATTCATCACTTCGCCCTAATGTGTGCTAACTTTAGGGTCTACCCACATCAATTCCTTTGGGAATCAACGTTCTTTGGGGAACGGTTATATTCAGCACGAATGCTTTCAGTGCACCTCGAGGTTTCCACAATAGGTGACTCCTCCGTATCTATCGTGAACGAAAAAAAAAGCATTTCGTTACTTTTCCAACGACCATCGTGTGCAATAGTCCTATCCGGCTATATATTTCTTCTATCCCGTCAATAAGTCGTCCCCTGCACTTACTTCATAGAAATAAACAAAGCTCTCGAGAATGGACGCTCAACGATAAGAAGGCAGAATTTTTCGCTGTGGGTGTCAGACTCAGACGACAATGGGGCCTCTCAGCTCTATTATAACGGAGAGATTTCATACCAAAACGCACTTCCGGTCGCACCTTGCGCCAGTCGCATATTATTTATGCTCTTGTTAAACGTACTCCCCTTCCGGCTAAACGTCATCCTTCTGTCCCTCCCGGCCTTCCATAACATCCGGACGCGACACGCGCGTTCGCTGTTGCGCACACTCGGGTATAAACATCATCGCGAGCATTAGCGTCACCTTCGACTTCCGGTTGAATATATGGGACGTGCAGGGGCGATAAAAGGGTGTTACGCGCACACTCGATCACTATATATAATTTTCGGTCTCCGTATCCCTCACACCTTGCGGATTGAGACACGTCTCCGCGTCAGTTCCTATGTGTCCGGAGCCCTTGGGATTTCCCTCATCCTCCTCCTTCTCTCTGTCAACTCCGTTTCAATGCGAACAGCACTACTATGTACTCCAGACGTCTGCGCCCTCGCATTGTGTATAAATCCCCCCCTCCCGCTGCCCGTGTGACAGCCCGGGAGAGAGAGGGAGGGCGAACGCTCGTACGTTCTAATTTTATCGCGAACCTTTTTTTCCCAACCGGAAGTACCCATAAATCTTATCATCTCGAACCGGAGAGTACGGATTAACGACTTTGCGTAATAATTCAACATTCCACAATGACAAAAGAACATGCGTCAATGTTAGAGATTGAACGGTTATACAGAGACACTCGATCTGCATACTGCGATCACACACACACACACACACACACACACACACACACACACACACACACACACACACACACACACACACACACACACACACACACACACACACACACACACACACACACACACACACACACACACACACACACACACACACGCACGCACGCACGCACGCACGCACGCACGCACGCACGCACGCACGCACGCACGCGCGCACGCACGCACGCACGCATGCACGCACGCACTCACGCGCACACACACACACACGCACGCACGCACACGCACACACACACATACGAACGCACGCACGCACGCACGCACGCGCGCGCACACACACACACACACACACACACACACACACACACACCCTGCCGCCAGGTTTTCGAGCGCCATTGATTGCCAATTTTCCAATAACGATCCACTTTTATCATCAACCGTAATTTCCACAACCGGACGTATGCATCCACTTCGAGCAGCGATTGCACATTAATTTCTCAATGAATCGATAACACACTCGATACTCCCCACACATAAAATGGATATGAATTGCCTTTCAATACCTGCTCCGTTAAAAAGGGAATATGAATAAATGCATAACTGAACGGTCCCACTACGCTCTCCGGAAATCCTTTGGAGATTCCACAATGACATACCAGAGATCGCATTGGGATTGAAGCTTGTATCGTTGGAGGGCAATGCAATTTGTTTTCACTTTCTCCAATTTTGGTTAGCAGATTTTAGCGACCAACATCCTTCAGCCATTTTTAAAGATGTTCATTGGGAGAATTGGAAGATTGGGTAATTTTCGTTGCTTTCCAATGATGTAAACTTCAATACCATTAGATCGTATATGAATACGATATACGGGAAGTAAGGGCAGGATGAGAACGTTAAGGTCATGTTCAAATAAAACAATACATATGAATCAGTCAACTTTAATTATTCTTTTCAACTCATCGACATTTATAGATCTTTTAATTCTGGAAACCAAAAAATCAATCTTTCTGATTGTTAGCATGCAATATACATTTTTAATTAAACCTTTATTTTCCCCATCTTAGGGGCCGTCCATATATTACGGCATCGATTTTTGCTGATTCCCCCCCCCCCCCGCCCCTGAAATGATCCTATCCTTCCTACCGTCATAATCCAATTATCGTTACCGTCACCCAACGACCAGACCCACCCCCCATTTTAAAATGACGTTATTTATGGACGGCCCCCTAACCTCATATACGGGGCAAGATGAAACAGCGCTGGGACTGGAATTATCGGCATCTTTCGCATATAAAAATGGTTCATTTCTCAATACCAACAATTTGGTAAGCCAATCATTTAATTTCTGTAGGATTTAGTCCGAATAATCTTGCTTTCATATCTTTTAAATCATTCGTTAGTTCTTCTTCTTCCTCTGGTAGAAACACCGGTTGAAGAGGATTGGTTGAAGGCCCCACCACTTTCATCTCACCCTTTCTTATAGCTTCAATACTCCTTTCTAACGTAGATACCAGGTGTGTAAATATGAAACCGGAATTTGCCCATAGGTGGCGCTAGATGTCGATGCAGTTACCGACACATCACGTCAGCGGTGTCTTGTTATTGTATTGATATCCGACAAAGATTTCCAACTCACAATAACACGAGTTTCATTCAGTAGCATTAGTTTATTAGAGATAAACATGTCGAGTTTTGTGCCAACAAATTACGATTTGCCGACAGCACTACTTTTCTGTTTTCATCTGAAGAAAACCGCAGCCGAATCGCATCGAATGCTTGTGGAGGCGTTTGGTGAGCATGCTCTCGGTAAAACACAGTGTTTCGAGTAGTTCAAACGGTTCAAAAGTGGCGATTTTGACGTGAGGAACGAAGAACGTGGAAGACCACCGAAAAAGTTTGAAGACGCTGACCTGCAAGCCTTGTTGGACGAAGACGACGCTTAAACACAATAACAACTGGCGGATGTACCTACGGTAATGATATGATACTTTGTATCATATCATTACAATAAACGTGTTTTTTCTGTACAAAAATTCCGGTTTCATACTTACACACCTGGTAGTGGCACGTTTTAGAATATTGCGGTTTTGCGATAGCCTGTATTCATCTTGCCCCATTAGACGGTTAACGAATCAACGAAAAATCACGCAATACGTTTTAAAATTTTTGACCAACCGTTCTTGTTATGTTAATAATAAGTATGTTCATTGTGTTAACTTACCTGCTTCTCATCAATAAACTTCGGTCTAATCTAATTTTTGGTAAATCTAATTTTTGGTAAACTTTACCAAAAATTAGATCGGTTTGTCAGAAAATCGATATTTGTTTTCTCACTCGACACGCGTGCTTCCGTCACAGTTGATACTTTCAAACTCATTTACTTTCCTTCCGCCCCTTCAAACTCCAACGAGAGCAGTGTGCTCGCACACATTGTTTAGTAGCTAGGCTTATGATTAATCTCACCCCGCACCTTCGTCTTGCCGCTAATTCCCTACCCTTCGATTAAATGGAAATCGGGTCTTCGTTTGTATTTGTCATTCATAATCTCCCCTCGACACGCCTAGACCTCGATCGATTCTCACGCCGCTTAGGCTCCCTGACCTGCTAAACCTATAAGCCATTGCAACATTGTACACGCACCGATACATCAAAGGTATATTCATTTTACGATCCCGTTCATTCACCGCAACGAGATTCTATCCGGGGTCATTCATTACCGTCCAATGTTCACCGTCCTCCAATGATTTCCGGTGCCTATTGGCGATCCAGTTTCGAAATGTTAGCTTCCGTTTGATGTCCACTGACGATACTATTGGGAGTACAAATAAGTCAACGTCGTTTGACACAAGATGGCCCCACCAGGAGGTTATGGTTGAAATTGTCAGATGGAAAACGTCATATCGTCAGGTTGGACAGCTGGCAACACCATAACCTTGAAATATTAGCAATTTTGTATCAGCATGACATCATGTTTTTCGTGCGAGAATGTCAAGTTTTCAACTGAATAGGCGTAATTTTCGGGAACTTTTGATTGATTTCTTTAATTAGAAGAAATCAACAGCTAAGGCACATCGATTGCTTGTAGAAGCATGTGGTGAGGCTGCTTTAAGTGCGAGAAGTTGTCGTGGGTGGTTTCAAAAGTTTAAGAACGCCGAGTTTGACGTCGAAGACAAAGAACGTAGCGGAAGGCCGAAAGGGTACGAAGACGCGGAATTGGAAGCATTATTGGAGGGAGATTCGTGCCAACCGCAAGAAGAACTTGCACTCACATTAGGAGTGACTCAACAAGCAATTTCACATCGTTTAGAATCGTTGGCATTCAAAAGCAAGGAAATTGGGTACAATATGAACTGAAGCCGAGAAACGTTGAACGCCGATGTTGCACATGTGAAATGCTGCTTGCTAGGCATAGGTCAAAGCCTAATTGGAAACACTCAACAAGAAACTGGACAAGAGTCTCAATTTTTCAATATTGAACCTCTACAACGATCTAGCCTTATGATTATCCCTACAACGTATTTATTAGGATTTGTATCAACTACACAATGATGGATTTGCAATGTGCATTTATTCTATAATGTATCAACTCTACAAGAACTTTGAGTACTCAACGTTCAACTAGGCAATATTCTTGTTAACTCTATAATAGCTGATATATCAGGTGTATCAATTGAAGAAGAGATATATTATTCCATCAACGCCTAAGCGACTATGTTTGAACACTTGGGAGAAAAAGGATGTCTTTTGCAGTCTACAGCAGAAATAATGTCACCCTATAAGTGCAGTTGCCCGTTCTTCCGATTTACGGCATTATTTTTGAGTCGTAACCCTTTCTAAGGGGTGAAAAAGGGGGTTTAACTGGAAAATCAGAGTAAAATCAAAACCTTCGTGGACAAATGTATGAAAAAAATAATTTTAATCGCTAAAAAACGTATTTTTACTCATTTTGATATAAAATTCACGAATTTGGCTCATGAAGCGCATGAGAATGTAAAATATCTTCTTCAATGTATTTTTATATTCTTATATATACATATCTCTTCTTTCTTCTTCAATGAAGAATACACCTGATATATCAGCTGTTATAGAGCTAACAATAATATTGCCCAGTTGAACGTTGGGTACTCAAAGTTCCTGTAGAGTTGATACATTATAGAATTAAGGGGAGCTATACACCTAGGAGCCGGAAAAAAGGTCATTTTTGTGAATTTTTTTCGAGGAAAATTATTTGAAATTTTGAATTGGGGTTTTAATGATCTAAAGGTATATACATTCAAAAACATGTTCAATTTTATTTATTTAAAAATATCAAAAATATACAAGGATATTGTATGATCCTTGGAGCGTCGTAAAAAAATCTGCGTATACGGTACCGACTGGCGTTTCTTCAAAAATCATCTGAAAAAAAAACCAAAAAGATTATTAAATTAGATACTATAATCTAGTACTTGTCATAGCCGATTTTGAAAATATCGATTTATGACAAAATGGCGGACGTTTGAACGTAAATAGTGATTTTTGGGGCAAAAATTACTTATTATTTTGCCTATAAAACAAAAACTAAGTAACGGAAAAAAAATCCTATGACAAGTACTAGATAATGGTGTATAGAATAACCACAAAAAACCTCAAGGCAATCGGTTGATTGGTTTTCGAGAAATTTTGGGTACCGATTTGAAAAACGTGGTTTGGAGAAAAACGCGTTCGAAAATTTGAGAATAAATAAATCATGAAGTTTGTCAACTTACATGGAATCATCGATACCAGGCCCATAGCGTAGGTCTTCTACGGTCGACGGAATATTCATGGCTTACGATGCTGAAGTTTGCATCGTTAGACTGCAATGAATTTAACTTCTATTGGCAGATTTCGCCTACGAAAGTCCTTCAACCTTTTATAAAAAATTTATTTAGCGATCTACATTATAAATCTTTAACAAAGATCGTCTATAATAATAAAAATATGGAAAATAAAATCTAAAACGGAACTTTCGTTGCGTTCCAACGATGCAAACTTCAACATTATCATAATTTCTAAATCCTCGACCTCGACCATCTAGGTGTATGTCTCTCCTTAATGCAATATTGCAAATCTGTATTGTGCAGTTGATGCAAATCCGAATAAATACGTTGTAGGGATAATCGTAAGGCTATATCGTTGTAGAGGTTCAATATTGCAAACTTGAGACTCTTGTACAGTTGGTGGATTTCCGCGTTTATACAGATGAGCGATAAAGTCATTGTAAAGTTGAAAAACGGACCTGCAGCGTTGTAGAGATAATAATTGTGGAAACGAGACCCATCCTCGATCAATGACACTTCACATCATATGAAGATACCAAAAATTGGGTCGATTTTTGGATAGCATCAAAAGATGAAGCGTTCTTCTGACGCGGTATCCACATGCTGCCAGAAAAATGGTAAAAAGTAGTGGCTAGCGATGAACAGTACTTTGCATAAAACATAAAGTACCGTTCTTTCACACACGGAGAAAACAGGGGCCTCGAAGTTTAGAATTAATACTATGCTTCTAAAAAAAAATATCATCAAATATCAAAAAGTATTGAATGGAAGATAATAATTGTAATTATGGTATAGTAATAATGAAGAAATTTACATTTTAACCTACGATATGGCACGTAAACTGATACAAATAATACATTTTATTCGGCATATTGTGATTTTTTGTAGTATTCAAAAAATATTTTACCCACGTGATTGGAACAATTAGTTTCCAGTATTTTACAAAAAGTACGGTATAAAGAGTCACATTTTATTAATAACTTCGTAATATTTTTCGCTATACGCCGAAGATTTATGCTATGCCTATAGTGAAATCTATACATACACGAAGATTAATGCTATACGTATAGTGAAATCCATATGAAAATATAGCGTGTAATAAAGGTTGGTATTTTACAAAAAGTCCTATACAGCATATAGGACTCGCGCCTATGCGCGAACAGTTTCAAATGTAATATGCACGCATCATTTTTACTATACGGTGTGAGAATCATTTCTACACTTCTATAACAACAAGTCTTAGAATTCCGAACCGGCAGTAAACTGCTATACTTTTCTAGCACTGAATATTAGAATTTTGACAACCAATGTTAGAATTTGAGGCCGTATTTTTCTCCGTGCAATAAATGCCCAATTATCGATAATAAACGGCGGATACTTATTTGTACTCCCGATACAAATGTGTAAACACAGGCATGCACGGGTGTGTAAAATCAACGACGGTTAATCACAAGTGCGGCAATAGCGTAAAGCCCGTAGGTGAATGTGTCCCCCAGCATCCTCATTTTCCCTCGTTCACGCTCTCTTCTCTCACCGATGCACAGCGTTGCAGGTGTCCCCTGCGGACTCGACCGCTACATATATATGAAGTTGCCGCAAGATCGCACGTCCACGAGGACAGATTTATCGCCCTGGTGCTTCGCGGTATCGATAAACAAGCGCGCATCAGCTCGTTCGCTGTACATCATTGGATCAGAACGAAAAGGGCGCAATGAGCCTCCCGAGCAACGAAAAGTCGTCTCTTTCGCATTGAAACGTTCCTATACGTATGTGCATTTATATGGCGGTAGTACGATAGCGTATGAGTGTGCAGATACGCGTTGTAGGTGTAGGTGTCACATGGGTGCGTGTGCATGTGTACAGGCTACCGTACCGCCACGATTTTCCTGTTGGTGGTCTCGCGTGAATTCCCTCGTATGCTCTCGTATATATACCACCCTGTAATCGACGAAACGAGTGTCTCTGTCATCGCGGAGGCGATCAACGTCGAGGGCCGACGAGAGAAGCCGCCGGCGAATGGCCGCTGTAATCGCGAGTCCCGCGTCCTTAGGACAATACGCAAGCCACACACGCGGATACGTGTGCATTTGTATTGCGATGTCGGGTACGAACGATCTATGAATCTTCATTATGGTCTTCTGACAGAAACCTGTCATGGGAATACTCATAAAAATGAATTTCGTTCACTCTTTCGGAACACCTGGTCCTTCTGTTGGTTTTGAAGTTTGCATCGTTGGGGTGCGACAAATTTTTTTTTGACACATTTAGGCTACGAAAGCCACCGAAATATTATTGACATTCTTTATTGGTAGTTCATAACTAAACTCTGCGAAAAAAATATTTCAGATATGAAATATTTTCAGATGACGGGAATGAAAACTTTTAACGGAACGCTCATTTCTATATCTTCCTGGAAATCCTTCCCGGTATTTGATTTAAGGAGCTATACCAGTGTGAATGCTGAAAATTTTTATGATTTTCGGAAATTTTGTGGAAGAAAAGTACTCAATTAAATGTTTTGGAAAATTAAGAATATATTTGGCTATATTTTACCTATATTACATGATTTTTTCATAGAAAAATATTGAGATCCAAGTGATTTATGCTCGGCCTTCAGAGGCGCCAAAAAAATTTTCCTCCACTGCTGACATGATTCCGGCCGATTGAGTAGCTGAAGCCGAAAAAGGAAAAAATGTCGTTAAACTGGAAGGTATTTCTTGTACAATGACGTAGGATTTCCGAAAAATATCAAAATCTAACAAAATGGCGTAGTTATGAAAAAAGTCTGTTTTCTCGCCTATAAAATTGTATTTTTTAAAATGCCAAATCGTCAATTTTCATCCAATTAAATGTATCCTACGTCATTGTAGAGTAAATATATTCAAGAGTACTCAGTTCAAATTTCAAGTCAATCGGATAATTGCTCTTTGAGTTACAATGTCAGCGAATTTGAAAAATCTCATTTCGAGCAAAACGCGTTTTAAGATTTAACTATCGATTTTTGCAAGATAAAATTATATTTACCATAAAAACTGCTAATTACAGGATATTCTTGAAAGTATGAACTGTCGAAAAAGGAAAAAAAAAATCGATTTTTTGAGTGTCACACTGGTATAGCCCCTTAAGGGAGGGTACCACGGTTATAGGCCGAACAATGTTTTTTGTCCGATTTTTTTCGTCTACTAGATTATTTAATTGGGATTTGGAAAGAAAGTGTGTAATTAAGCATACATTGAACTTATCTGGTGTGAATTTTTATTGATAAAAATTAAAATTAACAACTCTACTGAGGAGCGTCTGTATAAAAAATGTTGCCCAACGGCCGGATCGACAACTTGACAATAGTTGGTCTGAAAAATCAAACTAAAAAAGTTTAATAATCTATGTAAATGTAGTTCTTCTTACGCAACCGTTTTTCGAAAAAAAGTTACTAAATGACAGGTGTTCTCAAAAAAGTGTAATTTTGGCAATATTTTTACTGATATTCGGAGGCGTAGAAAATACTAAATTTCAAGAAAATAGAACGGCCACGTACAACGATAGCTACTGCAACTGCTGAAATGTTGGTTTTTTGTAAATTAAAAATCAGACAATTATAGAGTTATAATTCCGGTCGAGGAAAACCCATTCGACAGTTTTAGTATGCGTAAATCGTTGCGCTACCTGGTCTCACTCAATTGTCTGTAACTTGATCAATTGTCAATATTTTCAGTTAAAATTTTTTCACATACTCTTGAAAAAGTATACTTTGAGAAAATACAAAAAAAAATCATTTTTTTCGACACGTCACAGTGTTGTCCTGCTTTTAAAAACGTGTGTGTATCCGACGCGGACAGAGCGGAAATGTAATCACCGTTGGATAACCGTAACGCAATCGAAATACGAATATAGGGAGTCACTATAACAGACACATCCGTAGATAATTATTGCCGATTATGGTATCGCATTTTATCGGCGACGAACGAATTGAAAGATAATGATAAAACGTATCCGCAATCAAGGGTTCGGGATGAGTGCTTAAGCGGTCAAAAGTATCAGCAGCTTTGATTGTATCGAATCTCATTACCCGGTAGAAACGAGGCAAATGATTATCGCGCACGGTCGGATACAAGGGAATATTTACGATTTCAATTGCTGGAGAGCAATCGAGCATAATTCACATAATATCCGAAGTAATATGATGTGGTTTACGAACTTTTTGTTTTTAGTGGTCCGATACACATATCCTTGGGCACACGTACAATAAATGCATCGCGGGGTATTACTATAATAAAAGCTGACGAACAACGTATGGTTAATGACTGTGTCCCAAGTGGATTATGATAAGTATCTCGTTAAAGTCTCTTCCGCGCTTGATGGGATGGATCGTTTATGATATCGTTATTGCGAGCCGCGTCGACGGGAGACCACGTACGGTACTGCGACCACATCCAGATATATACACCCATACACATACCATACCACTGCTTGGACGTTTTTTTTTCGGCTTTTTTCTCTATAGTTATATATTAAGAGATTACATGCCCTCAGACGACGGATGATTTTAGGCACATGACTGTGATTTCTTTCCCTTGGGCGTTTTTATTAATCCGAAAATTATTGAAAACCGAACATTTAATCGAAAATTTCCTCGGGTTGAAGTTTGCATAGTTGGAATGCAACGAAAATTCTTTTTAATTTCACATTGTATTTTCAAAAGTTATTATTCAAAACCATGTTTTTCAAATAAGTCGTAGAATGCTGAATAAGAATCCTAAAAAAAAGTCTGCGTGATTTTCGTAGCAAAAATCTGCCAAACAAAATTTTGGAAATTGATCGTTGGAACGCGACGAAAATTCTTTTCAATTTCTCATTTTCATTATTATCCAAAATCGTATCTTGCAAATACGCTATAGAACATCCTAAAAACCCAAATATGTCTTAGAATGCCAAATAAGAATCCTAAAAGAAAAGTTTTCGTGATTTTCGTAGCTAAAATCTGCCAAACAAAATTTGGGAAATTGATCGTTGGAACGCAACGAAGATTCTTTTTAATTTCTCATTTTCGTTATTATCCAAAATCGAATTTTGCAAAGATGTCATGGAACATCCTGAAAACACAATATGCTAAAAAAATGTTTGCGTAATTAAAAAATTAAAAAAAAACGAATTTTCGTTGCATTCCGACGATGCAAGCTCCGAAGTCGTGTAATTTTCCGATTGCATATCATTTGCGGTCGTTTTAGTAAGACTAGTTCTGTGCATGGAAAATAGCTAATAGAGGCTGAGGACCGGAGTCTGATCGATCGAGATTGGCTCGTATCCAAGTTCTTCGGACTCGTTTCTATGTAGATTTTCGTAACGCGAGGGAGCCTCGTGTGTTTCGAAATGTTCGACGATAGCCTGGAGGGAGGAGCTGCGACTCTTGTTCCTCCTCCCCTTGCAAGGATAATTTGTATTCCGGGCAATGTGTCCACGAGGGGACTCTCGCGCTTCTAACACGATCGGATAACGATCGCGCGCGAGGCTTCCCGATCTCTTGACGCGGCGCCCCCTTCATGTTACTCGGTGGGATCATGATCATCGCGAGGGAGGGAGCGCGACAACTCTCTCTCTCTCTCTCTCTCTCTCTCTCTCTGGGCTTGTCATTAACGCCTCGTATTAATTCAAAATTACACGAGTGAATAACCGCGCCGATCGTTTCGATCATCGACTCGCGGTCGTCAACGCGATCCGTACGAAATTGCGCGACGTGCCAGCACTCCCGATTTATTACTTTTTTTTTCCCTCGTCTCTTCCATCATCTCGCATTATGGAAATGCGGGTAAAAACCCGCCACCATCAATTTTTGTACCAGCTGGTTTCTTTTTTGCGAACAACCTCGACAACGATTATTTTTCGATCTTGTTCAACAAGTTTGCGTCCACATAAAAGTGGAATCCCGCGCGAGAGATAAAATAATAAGAGTTCGCTTATTTCGAAGGATTTCGTAACGGCGAATTGAGAGCTACGCGTTGCTCACAGGATAGATTAGCCATTGAATTAATTTACATCCACGTTAAGAATGAATCATTAATGGAATTTATTCGCCGACGACGTGGAACCGGTTTCGACACAGCCTCGGACAGTCTTTCGAATTGTAAAACTGTTCTTTTTTTTTCTCTGCCCCATCTTTCAGTACGTGCTCTTCTCGGTGTAATTAACGTTTGTCCATTTTCGTAATGCAGATATCTGCCTCGAAGTGTAAGAGATTGTATAATCGTTGAAAGAGTCGATTTCCGTAATATCTTGCGTGAAATTGACAGCTCGGCACTCGCGGGCTATCTATGCATTTCTTGTGAAAAATTGCCAGGCTTGAAGCCAGTCTTGGAAATAAAATTGAATAAACTCGAGTCAACTGTGCTACTGATAGAAAGATATGGTGTTAAAGTTAGCATCGTTGGAATGCAACGAAAATTCTCTTCGATTTTTTTATTTCATCATTTTTATCATTCAAAATCTTCTTTTGCAACTTTTGGATTATTTAATAAGGATTTTCAGAAATGTTTCAGTGACTATCGTAGCCTAAATGTGCCAAAAAAATACGGGAATACGAAAAAAAAAAATTCGTCGCTTTCCAACGATGCAAACGTCAATGCCACATTCAACGATTGTTCTTTTGGATACCATGTTCGTCGATAAAACCATATGCGGAAAAAAATCCTCCGTTCAAGCACAGCTTTTCGATATAAAGAAGGAGTTAAAAAAATTTGAGGGAGACTTTGTCCTTGGAGTGCTATATTTCAGGTGTTTACATTTTATTTTTTTTAAAGAAAACGAGTAAAGCTTTTTGAGTGCGGTTTTTTTCTTGCTTTTATTCATGATATACAGAACGTTGAAAAAATTTTTTTTGAAAAAAAAAAAACCAAAATGACGGCCGTTGCAGCTCCGCGAAAACAGGTCCTCAAATCGCGGGAGGCAAACGGCTGACATCACTGCGCCCTCTTTGTTGATCTGAAACACAAATTCAAAGCATATTATCAATCTGTGACCCTTTGGTTATGGAATGACCGATGGGTTTTTCGATTAGTACAAATTTCGGAAAATGGCGGCAATTTAAAAAAAAATCGAATTTTCGCGTTTTTTTCGCATAAAAAGGTAAATAATAAATGCAAAAATGTATCTATCGAAAAAATGATCCGTTATTCCGTGAAGACATATTTTCTGAGTATGCTCTCCAAATTTCAAGTCGATATGTTAATTACAGCGGTCAGGAGAATGTCAGCCATTTTTAAAAACGTGTTTTCGAGAAAACCGCGTTTAAAGTTTTGTAATGTGTTTGCACAAAGGTGTTTATAATTACCGCTAATCGGCAATGCCTGGTCCATAGAGGCATCCCTCCTCTTCTTCTAGCTGCTCATGTTGAGCCGCTAACATCTCTCGCTGCAATTTCAAGGACAAAGTCTCCCTTAAGTCGATCGGTGCCGTGATTTTCGAGACATCGTTATCACTGATTTTGACAAGGAATTTTGAGAAAACGTGTTTAAGGTTCGAACCTACTAAGCGCCCATAACTCCCTCAATTTTGAACCGATCAACTCGGAATTTTCAGAGAATATTTTTGAAATGTCACATTTCGAGAATCCGTCGAAGAGCAAAAATCGACATTTTCAAAAATTTCAACACGACGTAAGCCCCCGACGGTATTTCTACGTTGACTTCCGGAGTGCATCTTCCCCTGCTATCCATAAGGTACGATACACGTACGAACGCATAAAAGCGTACATGAACGTGATTGGTGGCATCCAAATTGTGGGGTGCACGTGTGTTCTCCGGGATGCTGGATGAATCTCGCGAGAGCAGAGGTGTAATATCTCTCGCACGAATTACGACTGACACGCGAGAGTCAGTTCGACGTTATATCTACGAAATCTGGACCAGGAGAAAAAATACAACTTCGCGCGGGAGCTTCGAATAAAAATAGCTGCATAAACATCATTTTCCCCCACGAAATTGCATTTTCCTGGTAAGTTAATTCGAGCGCTAATTCACTGCTCGTTTTTTTTTATTTAAAAAAAGGAAGCATCTATTATTTCTTTGCTTCCTTGGTTGAGCGTAAATTCTTCTCGGAGCATATGAAATATGTAGCACGTACGTTGAACGCGTGAACTTAGAGAAGACTCTTCGAACGTTTGCGCGGCCCCTCTCTCTCTCTCTCTCTCTCTCTCTCTCTCTCTCTCTCTTCGAGAACAGCCGCGTGGCGAGAGGGCCTGTAATCGAACTCACCCGCCGATAATTACGGTCGATTCGTTCACTAGCGCGCGCCACGAGAGGCGCCGAACGAATGCACCCCCTGCCCCTCCCACGCTGGGATGCACTCGATAGATACTCACGAGAGAAAATTTAATTCGATTCACCCGGTGAATTCTTGACCTCCGACTGAAATTATTGCCTCTTTCCTATAAACTGTAAAAACTGAAAAAAAAACGCGACGGCCGAACATGATTTCGCGACGGAAGAGTTACGAATGTATTCCGATAAGAATACGGAAGTCCGGTATTTTTACTTCGGGGAATGTGGGATTATAAATTAATGTAATGATACTGATGTCAATCGTGAATTAAATCAATATCGAAAGTGACTATTACAATTTTTTGAATTTGCTACTAGATTATATCGCGCAGAGTAACACGCTTCCTCAGCCTGCACTGGGAAACATTCACCTACCCTCGGGGCTTAGGCTTGATCTTAATCTAGACCGGAACAATAATGGGTGGCAAGGGCTCCAACATCACCTCGGGTGTCACCCAGTCAAAAACGCGATACAGGAATTAAAAAAATGTCGCCAATTATTATTATTATTTAGTCATTAAACTATCTATACTATTACCTATAACTACTTATAATAGTAATTATTATTATCTCGTGATTATAGGTGATTTAATTTATATCGTGATTATTGGTGATTTTACTTATTATCATTATTAATAATTATCGATAATTATGAGTGAAAACATGGATAATTATTGATAATTATTAATAATAATAACTATTATAGCTGTTATCGTTATTGGAATAATGAATATCAAGTTTTTAAAATTAGTGACTTCATAAAAAAAACTTATTTTAGCGCTACACTGTTTTCTTCCATCGTCCACGAATTCACCCGTAAGAAATTTAACGCAACTTCAACGCAACTTGTTGGATAATTATTTGTGAAAAATGTTTTCAAGATGGTTCTGAAAAACGGGCATAAATGATTTAAAAAAAAACAAGAAAAATAATAGCATTCCGAGACGGTGAGAAACATTAAGACGAGGTTTTCCTGCCACTGTTGCAGGTGCCCGACAAGTCGTTTTCACTCGCGCTACCCGGTGTTTTCCATAACAATTTTCGTCTTTTTTTTTGCATTATTTTTCGCCATCTTCTCGATACTGTTCAATGCGCGTGTTGTATACTGACTGTGTAAAACACGCGTGCCAACGACCTGCTTTTTTATATGCATAACAGTTCGGCAGAGACGAGAAGGAGAGATTCATTCTCTCTCTCTCTCTCTCTCTCTCTCTCTCTCTCTCTCTCTCTCTCTCTCTCTCTCTCTCTCTCTCTCTTTCTCCTTTCTCCGCGTCTCAATGACTATAACTGTTCCTAATTTTACGTTTGGTACGCGTAAACGTTGATTCCCCCGTTACGATAAGATTTTATCTCAGCCGCCCCATTATTCGTTCGACCCGAAGTAATAAAAAAAAGAATCACGTGCGCGCGCGAGGGGCAATTGTGTTCGTCTGGATTTTTCAATGAACAACGCGCATCGGTCCCAAAAGTTTCCTGCCTCCAAAAAAAAATAATTAAAACCTTGATAATAAGGCCCACTTCGAATGATAATGTAGTAAAATCTCGAATCTCGCACAAGTTCGACGACAGGTACATCGTACGGAAAAAACGTGAATACTCGTATACCGCAGACTCCCACATGACCAATCGATGAAACAAGCGATAACAACGCTACATGGAAGTCGATACCAAAAAGCCTAATTTGCCAAGGTAAAAAAACGCCGGTCCAACTCGATACTTTTTCGTCGTTTCGCGGCTTCTCAGTCGTCCTCCCACCTCCACAGTTACCTGAGAGTTATCCGGTACACGTGGCTTGCCGAAGGTAAAAAAGCCACTTCCCACACACGTTGAAGAGGATTGGTTACGGCATTATGGCACTCAGTAGTCCACATATCTATGTCAACGTTGGTACAAGAGTGTCCTCTGGAAAGACATCCGCTAATTACTCGAGACGATGTGAAATTTGACATGAGTAGTGGGGGATAACGTTCGCACAAGTCCATCCACCCGCACTCCTTGCCTATCTTGCGCAATACTCTCTCTCTCTCTCTCTCTCTCTCTCTCTCTCTCTCTCTCTCTCTCTCCTCTCTCTCTCTCTCTCTCTCTCTCTCTCTCTCTCTCTCTCTCTCTCTCTCTCTCTCTCTCTTCTCTTTCGTTTGCCGGATAGTTCGAGGTGGCAAGACTTTTACGAACGGAAGTCTTCGTTTGAAAAAAGTTTCGAAGGAACGTCGACGCAAGAAGGATTTATATCGGTTTGGCCAAACGAGACGAGTTGAAGTGATGTGTGGACTAGCTGCTGGGAGAAAACGTCTCTCGATGTATCCCGATCGACGATAAGCCACAAGAGAAGACGTAGAATTATTATTCAAGCCTTCGTTCCACTATACTCCTCTCTCTCTCTCTCTCTCTCTCTCTCCCTCCCTCTCTCTCTCTCTCTTCCATCTACATATATACGTGATCATACGTATATTATATTGCACGTACGAGACTCAGATAAATACAGAGCGTTCACTGTCCACGAGAGGGAGACTCGACGATTTCTCGTTTCCGTTCAATCAAGCAGACTCGAGCCGGGAGACTCGCGGATTTGCTTATGCATGTGCATACGTAAAGTATATGCACTATGCGTTACGTATTCACGTAAATATATATAACGATCTTATCTGCCACTTGTGCCAATCGCGAGAGATTTCTCTACCTTCGATCGCGTACGAGTATCGTTAGGCTGCTCCTCTCTTTGGCGATTCGAATATTCTTTGGGCGTAGATAATTGCGGCCAGATAGGAAAAGCGATAGAACCGGATTAATTAACGGCGGAGTGTATCGTCGTCGAGAGGGCAAAACGTCCCTACGCGATAGGGAAGACGAACGAAAGCTTGACAAACTTGGAGAAGTTAACGGAAGGAGAGAGGGCGAGAGAGAGGGCGAGAGAGAGAGAGAGAGAGAGAGAGAGAAAATGAGGGAAGGAAGGAAGATATAGAAGCTGCACGAACATTCGATCCTCGGGAAAGATCGACGAGAGTTCGCGGTGGTAAAAGCCCGGACTTAATCCATCAATTTGCAAGGTGTTTCAGGCGTCCCGCAACAATACACGTGCGCATATATGCAAAGGTACATTAAGGTATTGCGTATGTACATTTTCTGCGATAGTATATGCGAGAGAAACACGCCGGATACTTCGTGTAATGGCGTCAGTCGTACGCGCACACGAGACCCTTCGCAGTTGTCCTGACACTTGAAAGGGATGCAAGAGTCATGCTCGTCGTTTCAGGCCATCTCTCTTTCTCTCTCCCTCTCTCTCTCTCTCTCTCTCTCTCTTTCCGTATCTTCCTCTCGCTTACAGTCCCTCAGCAGACTAACCACGAGCCGGCGAACTCTTTGTCGGATCACAGTGATATATTCTCGCTCGGTGTAGGTATATGAACGAGAAAACCATTCCAGGACTAACACGACACGCCAAATGCAGCGAAGCCTCCCCCGCATGTACAGAGAACGATCGACAGTGGATATTCCTCTCATTGATTTAGGGCCATGTAAACACCGAAGGGCTCACGGAATTCTCGGCCTCCCTTCTTTGCTATCCTCCGAGACTCGTTCTTTTTTGCGATCGACATCGATCAACCGAGGAATCAACTTGGACTGGATCAGGTCGTCGCCTGAGGTTGTCGATTTTTGAACACTTAGGCTTGTGTCAATGACAAAAAAAAAGTAAACGTTGATGCAGAGGAACATCCTCGAGTGGCGTAGGTCTCGACGTTTTTTGATTTATTAATTAAACAAGAGGTTCTAAGGACTGTGATCCCACCTGGCCAGAGGGCTCGAAGTTTCCAGTCAGTTGCGGAGCGCCACCTCCTTAGGATGTTGAAGTTTCCATCGTTGGAATTTTTTCGATTTAGGGGACTAAAATCGCCGAAACGATTTTTCTTATTTTCATCAAAGATCCACGACCTTACAGGTGAAAAAAAAATCATGATAATGGAAATGAAGAAATGAAAAAACGAAATGAGAACTTTCGTTGCATTCCAACGTTGCAAGCTTCAACGCCATTGGGAATTAGCTCGTGTGCAACAGGCGGGGGACTTGGTCAATTACGTGAATACCGCGGTTGAATAAATTTCGCGTGTTGTACCGTCCGAACGATGGAGATTGAGCTCGGGCAGAGGGAGTTTGACGGACGGTAGGCAAAAAGAGCTGGAGAATGCGATAGAGATAGGGAAAGACTGGCGTGCACTGTTCGACAAACAATGAGGCGTGCAAAAGTAGCTGGTGCTCGCCAAAACACGTCGAGATCGGCGATACTCACCTGGACGGGAGGCAAGCCTGCTCCTAACTACCGGTATTTTATTTTGCAATTTTCAGGAAGGTTGGTTAAGTAGCAATAATTCTCATAGTCAACCATTTTTTATCCTTGTTAATCGGTTTACAGTCAATCGAAATCCGATTGATGTAATTTCGAATAGATACACTCTGTATTAATTGTACTAAGTGGAAGAATCGTTATAGAATTAATAAGAAGAATTTTATAGAAGAAGAAGTAGAATTGTAAATATATAAGAAGTGTATAGAATTTAATTTCAGAAGAAATGTTGTACGAGAAGAATCGCTATTAGAATTAGTGAGAAGAATTTTGATATTGATTGAATTTTGAATTTTGATTGAAATGTTAGAGCAAGTTGCAGACGCGGGGTCTGGAAATATAGTCGAAAATATTATTAAAACAAGAAAAGAAAGAAATTATCCAATAATTATAACCGTATAATCATAGAAATTATGATTATTGAATTATAATAATAGAAATTATAATTGTAGGAATTATAATTATAGAAGTCGTAGAATTGATTCATTATTTCGCCCCGTATAATAATTAATGAGAAGAATTTTAGAAAATAAGAAGTGAACAGACAAATTAGAAGGAAGATACGAAGAACAAATTAAGAAAAAAGATTTAAATAACATTCCAATCATACGGACAGCAACAATTAATTAATTCTTGCTCTCCGTAATTAATCAACGTTTCTTTCAAATTTCATTCTTTTTAATCTCTTTCTTACTTATTTCTTTCTAACTTTTCTATACAATTCTTCTTATTAATATTAATTTATAAGAAGAATTTCAAACGTTAAATGAACACGGATCGCGAGATGTAATAAACCCTTGCGTTGCGTGTGATTCCTTCCTTCCGTTATTTTCATAATACTTCCAACTATATTCCAAAACTCGACTTAGGCAATCTGCGGTGACATTTCCTATCAATCCATTATCAATACAATTTCGACTTTATCTGACCGTGTGGAATGAACGTTTTTTCCATGCTCCTGATTATTTTTTTGTGTCATTGAGTGCGGCCAAAAGTTCAGCCGTGATCGCGTTGACGTTCATATATCGCGCTCGAAACAAGAGTCCATCAAAAAAAGATTCTCCACGGTTCTCACCTTACACACACACCCACACACACACACACACACACACACACACACACACACACACACGCACACACACACGCGCGCGCGCGCGCGCGCGCATATATATAATCATCATGTGACTCGCAGCCTACACTTCAAGTCCATATTCGCCCATCGGAAGAGGGAATAAGAATCACGTTTTTAGATTCATCAAGACCGGGTCGCGTGGTTGCGCAAAGCACACAAAGTCGCATATGGACCATTAGTGCGAGAGTCTTTCGTTAATTAGAAACGAACGTTGACTGCGCCGGCGTTGCTGAACCGTCTTGAATTTACCGAGGGGGAGTAAAGTTTACGTTCATCTGTGTACACATACAAATATATATATATATATATATATATATATATATATATATATATATATATATATATATAATGGGAAGAGATTTCATGAACGTTCGTCGTTAACAGGTAGCAGCTGGGTGGGCGCGATGCATCAATGGGAAAGAACCATTGACGCAGGCTCTCGAGAAAGCTTGAGAAAGAAGAGAAAGAGCAAACGAAAAAAAAATGATAGAAATAGTTCTTTCGTTGTCAAGCTCAAAGGTGAGGATTCCCCTACGGGAAAAACAGAAGCCCAAGAAACTTTGAAAAACGTTTTCTCTCTCTGGTATTTTCAGCCTTGTTGACATAGGGGAAAGATGTACGAGTTGATTCCATGAGGTAAGATAATCATTTTCATTAGCAACGAAACTATTAACGCTATCCAGTGGTATTCTTTTGTAAAACATAGCGCCCGGTGCCACTCGGCGTTAGTCAATTCATGATGGCGGTGTGAGCGAGGCACTTGTTTTGACGAAAAAAAATGAAAATTGTGAGCTGTTGATCTAAGGCAAGGTTGACTTTAAGCTTAGGTAACTCTTATTGTATACTGTTAGTTGCAATCATTGTTGTATTTGTGGCTCTATAATATGCTCAATTTGCGTTTTGGTTGGCGCGGTAACAGTGGAATATTTATAGGTTATGTTGCCGAGCAATGAATGAAATAGTCGAGTTTGGGGCAAGATGATTCCCTTCTAGGTGTACAAGATGATCCCTAGGGTTCATCTTGCACACGAATGACGTACGTACTTTATTTTTGTTAAATAGATTGTCTATTTATGTTCAAACTACACTACTAATGTATAATTGGTCTCACAAATAATAATTGATATATCTAAGTGATTTAATACTGGCTGTAGAAGATTGGTTTAGTTTAATTCTCGTTGGGTGAGATAAAACTTATAATATGAAGGTAGTTTTACTTGTAAGTTCAGTTTATGTTGTATACCTATGATTAATATCGAAAAGGTGTTGAAAACTCGAGCATTTTTTTAAAATTATATTTACCTAATTTCTCCAAAATAAAAAAAAAACCCAAAATAGGGGCAAGATGATCCGGGGCATCATCTTGTCCATACCCTCGGGATCATTTTGAACACCGGAGTGTCCAAGATGATCCTTACGTAAGGTTTTAAAGAAAGGAAATATTTTTGTTGAAACCATAATAAATTAAACATTTCGAATATGTCAATCGTAAAATAGATAAATATGCCAGGAGCAAACGCTTTCCGATCTTAATTATGCTGAATATCTTTGATCCTTATCCTTTTTTTAAGGCCTTAGGCCACAGTTACGGGTATAAAAACATGTGCGAATTTCACAATTTTTTTTTTCGCATGAAAAAGTGATTCACTCATAAAATTAATTACACATCTATTCAGTATGAATATCAAGCTGTTAGAAAATATATGTATATTTTTTTCGATGTACAAAATGGCCGACTACTCGAAACTTCTCGAAACAGATTTTTTTCAATTGGCGTGACAAATAACTTCAACAATTTTTCACTCGATTTACTTCAAATTTAAAAGTTGTGTTCCTAATTGCATTTCGCAGAGAAGTACGTACGGAATTTCTGATTAATCGAAAACTTTTCATTTTATGAGCAGTCAATGAGCAGTTATGACGAAATTTTTCACTGAAAATTCATTTCTTAAGTTCAAATACCTACAACATTTGAATAAAACAATATTTTTTAAATCCCGTAGGTACTTCTCAAGGTATTCTAATGTAGATTGACGAGAATTTTTGTTTTTTGTTCTAGGTAAAAAATTGTGGATGCTAAATGTCACGCCGCGGAGCGCCTAAAAGAAAGATAACAAAAGAAAATTATAGTAGTCGGCCATTTTGTACATCGAAAAAAAAAGATATATTTTTTTAACAGCTTGATATTCACACTAAAAAGATATTTAATTAATTTTATGAGTGAATCACTTTTTCATACGAAAACAAATTTGTTAAATTCGCACATGATTTTATACCCGTTACTGTGGCCTAATGTCTTAATTACACGAGAACGAGTAGCTGAATAATTCCAAACGGGAGTTCGGCCCGTTTCCTTATTGATTCAGCTTAAGGGGTTACCCCCACTTGCGATTTTGAAAAAATCGATTTTTTTTTATTGCACTTTTTCGAAGTATCTGAGAATATGTCCTGAAAATTTCAAGTCGATCCGAACAAAATTGACTGAGATGTGAGCGTTGAAAGACAAGAATCCGTTGTGTAAACGACCGGAAATTGAAACTTTAAACGCGTTTTTCTCAAAATGGCATTTCTGAAGTCGGTGACCAAGATTACTCGAACACTAATGAACCAATCTTCTTGAAATTATGCAGGCTTATTTTAATACATACAAATGTAGTCTTTAATCGTTCGATTTTTTTTTTCGAATAAAATGGCCGTTTTATACCTAAAAAACGGCCGTTTTTTTTCGTTAAAATCGAACCATTAACTTTGACTGTCCGCCATTTTGTGAAAAATGGATATTTTTTAAAAATCCTTCGATTAAAGACTAGTTTATACTTGTATTTGACTAAATCCATCCGCATTTTTTTTTTCAGATGATCCACTTCGCCGCATTGTTGGTCACCGCAAACCGTGTATATAAAAACATTATTTCATTGACGGCCATTTGCCACTAAACAATGTAATATTTTTAAACAAAAAAATTACTGCAAGTTCTTCAAGATGTGTTCTTTAAGATGGTATATTGATCGATTAAAAAAGTTTTGTAGTTTTCTTTAAAAAAAATCATGAAAAAGGCCTTTTTTTGCGCTACAAGTGGGGGTAACGCCTTAAAAAAATTACGAGATTCCGCAGAGTTGAGCGACATGTTTTTTTCGTCCCGTAATGGATATTTGGTCCTGTCTTGCTTCTCGGACGAAAAGTGAATTGGATAGGGGAAGAGATAGGCCGAGAGTGGGCTTCCTCCCACGCTTCCGTCTACTCCTTAATCGATGCTACACTCGACTTATCGCTTTCCCATAATTCGTCCCGACGTAAAAGAAACGTGAGCGGTGCTCGTGCAGACATGCGACACTCTTAACTCGCGCCCTTATCGTTGTGAGAAAAGTACTCGTCGAGCGTGGGTGTACGGAGGCCCAAAAGGGACCAATCCGGGTATCGCAGTAGACGTTTTACCGTGAAAGCAATGGGCCACGCGATTGCACTTACGTGGTACGTCGTAAAGCATACGCGTGTACACGGGGTGTTGCGCAGTCGTGTTGTTGGTACAGCATTGGCCCGTGACTTACGCACAATGACCAACGCCGCGCTCCCGCTCGATTATCTCAGGAATGCAATTATGCCCTGACGCCCTTCCTCATACGCGTACGGGAATTTCTACGTCTAATCGAGCTGGCTCTCTTGGTCCTCGTAATTTTGTTTTTTTTTCTCTCTCTCACGTCCACCACGGAACGCACTAATTTTCACATTCCTTCGGAACTTGCTCCCAGAGCATTGACAACGAAAGGCCTAATTATCGTGATTTTTCGCCACTGTGCTTCTTGTGCAAAAGTTAATCGGCTTGACCCAGAACGCGGGATGAACGAGAGACGAATGACGTTCAAGTTTGCACCGTTGGAATGCGATGCCAATTCATTATTTTTAATTACTCAATTTTTTGTTCGCCCATTTAAGATGTGAAAGTAGCGTAATCGTTTTTACGTATTGTTATTAGAAATTTACGACCTCAATTTAAAGAAAGAGAGGCTTCGGATAATGATGCAAGCAGAGAAAGAATTGGAAAAAAAATATATCGCTGGATCGCAACGATGCAAATTTCAACGTCATTAAGAGGCATATTATTGATGTTTACAACGTTGGCATGTAACTAGTTGCGTCTTCTGTGAACTGAAGGCTGTCCAAAAAAAAAAAATAATTTAATCATAAGATTAAATTATTTTGTTTTTTAGTTTTCTAGTTGCGTCTTCTGTGAACTGAAGGCTGTCCAAAAAAAAAAAAAAATTTAATCATAAGATTAAATTATTTTGTTTTTTTTTTTGGACAGCCTTCAGTTCACAGCAGACGCAACTAGCCCGGATCTTCACAATGGTGTTGAAGTTTGCATCGACAAATGCAACCAAAATTCTTTTTGATTTTTCCATTCCTTTATTCTTATTATTACCCAAAATCTTTTTTGCAGGTTTTGGTTATGAATTCGAAATGAGGATTCTCAAAAGTATCTCGGCCATTTTCATAGCATAAATGGGCAAAAAAGAATAGGGCATTGCGAAAAAAAATATTTTAGTTACATGCCAACGTTGTAAACATCAATAATATGCCTCTCAATGACGTTGAAGTTTGCATCGTTGCGATCCAGCGATATATTTTTTTTCCAATTCTTTCTCTGATTGCATAATTATCCGAAGTCTCACTTTATTGAAACAGTTAATTCACAAATAATATTTATGTAAATAAATATTATTTGTGAATTAACTGTTTCTAGTTAATTGAAACAGTTGAAACAGTTAATTCACAAATAATATTTATGTAAATAAATATTATTTGTGAATTAACTGTTTCTAGATGCTGACAATTTTGTCCTCGAGGCATTACTGCGAAATTTTGACAGTTATCCTTCCATCGAATTTCTAAAAATTGTAAATAAAGTTCTGAATATTAAATTTTTTCAAAACATGTTTTCATTCATTAATCTTATTCCTACTTGAGACGATTTGCGTAATCGAGAAATCATTGCGCAATTCCGAAGGTATTTTCTCAATAGAATTTCTCATAAACAAAGAAATATAAACTTCTAAAAATAAAACTTTTAAATAACTAGCACTTCGAAAAAATATAAATGAAATTTCGAAAAAGTTAGAATATTTTTTCCATATGACATAATATTTCGAACCAACTAGGATTTTCGAAAGATATTTTCCTCGATTCATATTTTTACATGATACGGAATTTTGGTAATCGAGAGATTAATGCCAAAATTTGAGCTGACCCAAAAGAAAATCACATCTAGCAATATAACGAAGAAGAAGGTTTGCAATTCAACCTTTCCAATGAAATTTTGACGGATCTCTCTGTATGTAGTGCCTTCTATAAATATACATCCAATCCGTAAACTCTCCTCCCACTCTCTCTCTCTCTCTCTCTCTCTCTCTCTCTCTCTCTCTCCCTCTCTCTCTCTCTCCCTCCCTCCCTCCCTCCCTCTCTCTCTCTCTCTCTCTCTCTCTCTCTCTCTCTCTCTCTCTCTCTCTCTCTCTCTCTCTCTCTCTCTCTCCCTCTCTCCCTCTCTCCTCATCTCCCTGTTGCTTCAGACCTGATCCTTTTCTCACGTTCTCCGGCACTTTGCACTTATCGCTATTCTTTTTTTCCCCTCCGTTTTAATCAGTTCGTACAGCCTTCACACTTCATACATATCACGTATCAGACTGCTAACAGGAGATACCGACTGCTCGACGCGTTGTACGATCGGGGTTTATATGCACCCTCTCGTGTTGTCCGCGATGATCGATATATCTGTTGCACATAAACGATGAAATTCCGTCATTGAATATTTATATATTGAATACGTTTTGTACAACGTGTATTCTCGCGCCATTACCATAAAATCATTCGATTGAAGGGGCGAGAGAGAAAGAGAGCGAGAGAGAGAGAGAGAGAGAGAGAGAGAGAGAGAGAGATGTATTCTCTTTGAGTGTACGGTCAGGATTTTAATGCTCGACGACGACGGTAGAGAGGAGATCGTCGGCGAATTATATTGCCGGTAAACGCTCGAACACACGAGCAAAGCGATATCGAGATACACTTGAGTATGAGAGTTGGCTGTTGCTTTACGATCTGGACCCCGGGTGACAAGAAAGAGCTTCATCTCTCTCTCTCTCTCTCTCTCTCTCTCTCTCTCTCTCTCTCTCTCTCTCTCTTTCTCTTTTTCCCTTTACGTCTCGACTTTTCTTCTTAGAGAGAGAGAGAAAAGTATCTCGGCCTGTCGCAGCGTTAAAGTCTCACGTTTAAAGCACACACCGCGTACCGAAGAGCACTTGCGTTATATATATATATATATATATATATTTATATATATATATATATATATATATATATATATATATAGTCACGTAATAGAAGCGAGAACGTGCGAGAGAAGTTATTCGCACGAGCGAGTATATAAGCGTGGGCTCGCGGCGAGCTTCACAAGGAAGTGAATTACTGCCACAGTTGGCTACCGAGAAAGAGAGAGAGAGAGAGAGAGAGAGAGAGAGAGAGAGAGAGATACCCTCGCGTGGTTACAGCCTCCCGTAGGATCTGCTGGCTTATGTACGCCCGCACACCCCTTCGTTCTCTTCGGTCGTGAAGTCAACGAAGCGCGATACCTCTCGCCCTCTCCTCCCGAGAGGGTGTTGAACGGAGTAGGGAAAAAAACGTTAAAAAAAGCTCGAGGGTGACGAGTGAAGGCAACTACCATTTTATCAGGCCTCAAAAAAGTCTGTTCACGCGCCTTGGATTCGCGAAAGGGTTGACTCGAAAGAACACCCTCAAAAAGTCACACCGTTTCATCGAGGATACTCGGGCGTCTTTTGGCACCGAATGGAAATGCCCCATACGTGGCATGAAAACGTTCTGTTTGTTAATTTATCAATTAACGGGTCTTCCTCAAGCTTGGGGCCCAACAAGCAGGTTTTCGAGATTTTTGTCTGATGAGGGTATCGGGATGAGGAGGTCGGGATTTTACACACAATTGTTATATAGTCATGCCAAGTTGGAGTTTTTTTATCGTTATTTTTTATTTGTTTTATTTTTTTGGGTTTGATTGATTATTCTGATTGAATTTTGTTTTCATTTGCGTTACTTTTTATCATCGCATTATTCGTGTACTGTTGCTTAACAGTTACGTTAGTGGCAAAATTATTTTTTTTTGCATATAAATTGGCACCCGGAAGGTTTACCACTAACCTTTCAAAATAATGAATTCGTTCCAGGGCTCAAAGTAATTACCATTTGGAAGTACGAATTTCTCTGTTCCGTTTCGGAAATGCAATTTCTGTGGGAATAATTGCAAAAAGCTGCGGTGCTTGTTACGTACGTGCGTGCATATATTAGCAATCCTTTCATATTTATATTGCACCTCGTTGCGCAGCTTCCAACATGCACGAGAGCGCGAGAGAAACGAGCTGCCGAGGGGGAGAGAGAACAATAATAACGGACTTCCCTGATTAATTGGCAAGGGAGAGTTTCGCGTGCTTGAAACATTAATTATCTTCGTTGGACAGGTTTTCATTTAATCCTTACTCTTTCTCTCTCTCCCCCTCTCCCACTCGGTTTGCTCGGCAGGAGATTACTTGAGGGTAGCAACAGTTTATTACCGTCGTATACAATACTCGTGTATTTATCAACCAGAATAATGATTCTACTTTCCTTTAATATACATATCAAACACAAATACAATACGAATGAAAAATCCCTTAGCTACAATGTTTTATTCGAATGACACGTGTATCTCCCGTCACTCCTGGAGGAATTGCCGTAGGGATCCAATTGGAAGAACTTTCTGATAGGAATCCAATGGATCATCGCGTTGGATCCCTTTACTAAAACGTTACGCTCGTACATGGGATTCTAATCGGGATTCTCCATTGGAATCTAATGTACGAATCCAATTTAAATCCTTGAGGATTCTCACATTATCGACCAGAATCCTATAGGATTCTTTATGGATCCCATCGCATCCTGTACGTTGAATTTTCTAAACAAAATAAGTGGATGGTGAAATTTAAAGTTCTTTGTGGATCCTTCTTCTGTCTATCTTCTAAACAAAATGAGTGGATGTTGAACTTTAAAGTTCTTCATGGACCCTTCTTTTGTCTATCTTCTAAACAAAATGAGGTGAACTTTAAAGTTCAAAATCCACTCATTTTGTTTAAGGCCTTAGGCCATAGTAACGGGTATAAAATCATGTGCGAATTTAACAATTTTTTTTCGAATGAAAAAGTGATTCACTCATAAAATCAATTACACATCTATTTAGTATGGTAATCAAGCTGTAAGAATTTTTTTTTTCGCTGCCGACTACTAATATTTTCTTTTGTTATCTTTTTTTAGCATCCACAATTTTTTACCTGCAACAAAAAATAAAAATTCTCGTCATTCTACATTAGAATACCTAGAGAAGTACGTACGGAATTTAAAAAATATTAATTTATTAAAAAATTGTAGGTATTCGAACTTAAGAAACGAATTTTCAATGAAAAATTTCGTTATAATTGCTCATAAACTGCTCATAAAATGAAAAGTTTTCGATTAATCAGAAATCCCGTTCGTACTTCTCTGCGAAATGCAATTACGGGCGTAACTTTTAAATTTGAAGTAAATCGAGTGAAAATTGTTGAAGTTATTTGTCACGCCAATTGGAAAAAAGGTTTTTCGAGAAGTTTCGAGTAATCGGCCATTCTGTACATAAAAACAAATATATTTTCCAACAGCTTGATATTCATACTAAATAGATGTGTAATTGATTTGATGAGTGAATCACTTTTTGATACGAAAAAAATGGTCACATTTGCACATGATTTTATACCGGTTACTGTGGCCTAAGGCCTTAAGTTGAACTTTAAAGAGTCAAGGTGCACGCATTTGTCCAACTTGATCTTTAAAGTTCAAGATCCACTCATTTTGTGTAGAAGATTCAACGTACAGAATGCGATGGGATCCATGAAGAATTGTATCGGATTCTGGGCGATAATGTGGAAATCCTTAAGGATTTAAATTGGATTCGTACATTGGATTCCAGTGGAGAATCCCGATTAGAATCCCAAGTATGAGCCTGACGTTTTAGTATAGGGATCCAATGCGACGATCCATTGGATATCTATTTAAGTATTATCTTAAAAAAGCATACACCGCTTGCAAACGCACATCTTCAAAATCGATTCCAATCTTATCACTGAAAATCCACTGTAATTATCGTTTATTATTTAATTTACTGTACTTTGGCATCACCACATACGTACACGCTCACGAAGCGTGCAGGTTATGCTTCAAAACGCCGAGCTTTTTCTCGTGACATTTCACATATTTTCGATTCGAACGCGGTAAGAATTCACAAAACCGGCGTTCATCGAGAAACAGTGCAGAATCCAATTGGATCTCAATGAGGACTCTCCATGTGCGATTTTCCAAACAAATCCCTCTAGAGATGTGGATGCATAGTGGGAATACCCAACAAATTCATGCATGGCATCACGGAAGGATATTCTTTTCGAGAGATCCAACAAGTTCTGGTTTAGAATTGACATCATTTGATGTCAACGAGGGAAATAGCGCGGAGTTCACTCGGATTCCAATGTGGCCTTCCTACTAGCGCTGTCCCTACCAAATCCTTCAAGAACCGTGTTAGGATCTGGGGGCTCCCAACAACTTTCTGCCCAAGCCAAGCCTCAGAGTTCGTGTCCCAACATGCCTAACAATTGCTCAAGATCACGATGCTGCTCGAGTTCGCATCGTTGGAAGCCACGAAAATTCTTGATTCTTTGGTTTCTTCTTTTTCCTCATTATCTAAAAACTTTTTTCGCAGATTTTCGTTATAAATATTCAATAAAGATTCTCAAAAAAGTTTTTGCGATTTTCCTAGCCTAAATGTGCCAAAAAAAGACGGAGTAAAAAAAGATTTCGTTGCCTTCCAACGATGCAAACTTGAATCCCACAGATCACGTATACGCGTACTCCAAAAGTCACATTCCTGTTTGCACGATAAAGAACCAGCGTGAGAATCGTTTTTCTTTCTCTCATTGCTCATTTCTTCGCAACCGTAAAATACCGGTGCAGTGAAAGGTTTTCCCTTGCGACGGTGTTGATGCACACCGCGATGGAAGAGCATCTTTCCTTCTTCCGGGGATTTCTCCGCTCTTCCCCAACCCCGGGACCCTTTCACGCACCGGCTTAAGGCACTTTACCCGGGCCTTTTACGAGCCTCTTTCCGTCTTTCTCTGTCAATGCGCCAGATTTTTGGGGCTTCGCGTCAGAAGAGGCCTCGAAGGCCGGCCTCACACCGCAGGGCATCATCCCGTTACTTTTCCAAGCCCTCGACCTACCACCGACCACGGAGATTTTGTGCTTAAGACCAATGCAATTCACAGCTCGGCTTTACCTGTGTGCAATGGGAAAATTATATACCTACTATGGTACCAAAGTGCGCAGGAGGAGCCGAGGCTCATGCCCGCTTTCAGCACCTTGTACATACGATCCATTGTCCCTTCTTACGCTTTCTATATACAAATATTATACAGTGACTCGAGTACGCGTTCTTCGTTTCCTCCACACCCCAGCCGTTTTTATTACTTTTTTCCCTTCTTTCTTGCTTTTTTTCCACCCAAGGGCACGGGGATCGTGAATTCATCTCTTCGAAGATCCATGGATCTTTTTCCGCACGCTCGAGTGCTGCGCTCTTCGAAAAGCAATTTGCACAAATCGCGTGGATCGCGTGCAGATGTAGTAAAAAAAAGGTAACAGCCGAGCAGAAGCATCGGAGTGAATGAATTTTTCGGGCCTACCATGTCCCACTGAGCTTCGTGGTTTTAAACCGTGGGACGAGAGTTTGGACGGAGCATTGTGCGAAATTGACTCTCGACTGCGAAGAATCGGCCTGGATGCATTGTACCTTGATTAACGTATCAGACGACGTAGACTCGGGAGCGAGTGAGAACACGATGCTGAAGTTTGCATCGTTGGAATGCAACGAACCTTCATTTTTATTGCCTCTGTCATTATCGCCCGAAAATGTTTCTTACGCATTTATGCTAAAGATCATTATTGAGGATTCTGAAAAAAGGTTTAGCGATTGGGGAGGCCTGAATTTGCAAAAAAATGGGCTACGGAACTTTCGTTGCGTTCCAACTATGCAAACTTCAATACCATGGAGAACTGAGATCGCGTGGGAACCCGATCACTGGACTTTTGCAATTGTGTCCTCCAATATGGAGATACCGTCGCCGTGATGATATTCTCTCGACATTATCTCCGCCCGAATGAAGGGTGAACACACTGGAGAATCGCTGGTCATGTAAATTTGGCTATGTCAATTGTATTCCCCACGAGAACCGGACGAAGAGGGTGATGTCAAAGATGATGTGCTCAAAAACGCCCTGCGCTGAATGGGAATTGATTGGATGCACGGGGCGTCAATCAGGACTGAGAAATTATGAGAAAAAGTGAAAAATATTCATACAAAAGTCTTTTTATTCGCAAGGAATGGAAAATTATTTTTTTTGTACAGGCAGTCTATTTCTATTTTTTGTACAGGCATTGATGAAGGAAAAGCAGTCGACATGGGTTTGCAAAGAATGCGAGTTGATTAGTGGCTTGCAGAACTACGGTATTTTGCTAAAACCGATAGTTATCGATATTAGAAGGGTAAGATTTTTCCGATATTGATGGAAGTACGGCACATTAGGAATTCAAAAACAGCTAAAAAATATTTGTTCCGAAACGAATTATTTTACGGTGATGTCAATAAACGTACTTGAAGGTACTCACTGAATGCTTTTTCCATGAATAATGTGATACTTTCGAGCCAAAGGGTCGCAAGAAAAGTGGAGTGTGACAAACGCCGGTGATTATGGCTTCCTAAAAATAATATCGGATTAAAAAATACTCGGTGCAGTATCAGATAAACAGATGATACTTAAGTAGTATCCGATTAAAAGCTACTCAAATCGTATCAGATGAAAAAATATTCCAATAATATCAAATGAGAAAATACTCCAATACTGTTAGATTAATAAATATTCAAATAGTGTCAGATTAAAAAAATACTCCAACAGTGTCGTATTAAAAACACTAAACCAGTATTTGATTAAAAAATACTCATATAGTATCACATTACAAATACTCAGATAGTATGAGATTAAAAATAACTAAGATACTTTGAAATTTAAAATAACTCAAACTGTATGAAATTTAAAAATATTTAATTACTATCAGATTACAAAATGACTCGAATAGTGTTAGATTAAAAAATACTCAAATAGTATGACAATAAAAAATACAAAAAAATAGTATGAGATAAAAAATATTTAAATATTGTGACTATTTCAGTCTTTTTTTTAGTTAGCACTATTGAGGTATTAAAAATACTCAAAACAGTATCAGATTGAAAAAGAAACAGCATCACATTACAAAAAAAAACTCTAGTAGTATCCCATTAAAAAATACTCAAATAGTATCACATGAAAAAATACTCAAATACCATCAGATCAAAAAATACTCAGCTGCTGCTTTTTGTGCATAATCTCGATACAATTACTGCATTTCGTGCAAAAACATATCGACCGAGTTCGTCGGCTGATCAACTTCGAACAGTACCCTTCACTCATCACATGCCCTATCAGTTTTCATACCCCATTGGATTATTCGTGTACTCTCTCATCTGTGTGTACATGAAACGTGTATATTTACGTCGATGTGTATTGACCGTGCTGCAGCCTCGTCTGAAGTTCTGCAATCCGATGCGGCGACCGCTCGTATAAGCGCGAATATCCTCGCGTGTGGGCAGAAGCGAGAGAGCTCCCCCCTGCCCTCGAGAGACGGAGAGAGAAAGAGAGAGAGAGAGAGAGAGAGAGAGAGAGAGAGAGAGAGAAGGCAAAGAATACCACGGTATAATACTGTATACATATATATAGATATATATACACACAGAATATTTAGTACTGTACTACTACTCGACGGCTGTACGAACCATGAGCGCGGTGGTCGCCCATTGATGACTTTCATTCACACTCGGAAGCGCGCCACAGCTTCCTCGCCTTGACTCGCCGCCACCCTCTCCAATCCGGATCTCCTCTTTTTTCTTGCACTTTCTCCGTCTCTCTCTCTCTCTCTCTCTCTCTCTTTCTCTCTCTCTCTCTCTCCCTCTCTCTCTCTCTCTCTCTCTCTCCTCTCTCTCTCTCTCTCTCCTCTCTCTCCTCTCTCTCTCTCTCTCTCTCTCTCTCTCTCTCTCTCTCTCTCTCCTCTCTCTCTCTCTCTCTCTCTCTCTTCGTCCCTATCTCTCGAACCTTTAACTGGGCATTCACTCCTGCCGCGCCAAGATTTTGCGCGTGGGTGCTCAAACGTGCGTGTCTCGATACGTGAAAAGCGACGGCGGGCAATTGAATGCGCGATCTCGCGCGTGAACGCTCGACGAAGGGCACTATACAAAGGAGTTCGAAACCGCGTGCAAATATGTGCATACAATAAACGCGTGTGTATATTAGTGAAAACGAGTTTCGAGCACCGGCGCCACGAAGAAAAACGACGCTCGCGCGCACCCAAGTCAGAGGTGAATTCGTACTCCACCGAGGCTTTGATAGGGAAATAAATACCTATATGTACTCCGTTATGTGCGAACGCGGACATCCTCCGGCCTGAAGACTGCAGGAGCAGGATGAAGGAACTTTTGTATCGAAAGAAAATATCGGACTGGACAGCAATTTTGTTCGCGGAGCTCTGATAAAAATGTATCGTTGCTGTTCTTTTTTTTCGTTCTTTTTTCGCGAATTTACAAGCAAACCGCTCGTGGTGCGGTCGGCACTTGAGAAAGACGCGAACACAGCCGATTAAAAAAAAGTCATCGACTCAATTAAACCGATGATACGTCGCAATCTCGAATCGGGAACAACTTGATGTCGTTATTCGAAGGCGTAGCGAACGAGAAGGAGATCTAATTGCACTTTATTTTCATTGGATTGTAGCCACGAAGAATGATGCAAAACAAAGCCGTCGCACGGGGACAAAACTTTTAGACATTTGCTTCAACGTTTGCGGACGCTTTCGCTGTTTTGAAAAATCAGTTTGACTTAAACTGCACGAAAAGGTATACCCAATTATAAGTGGAACAATTGGAAATTTTGTAAAATTTGCATCGTTGTATCGATTCTCGAAAAAGTCAAGTCGGACTGTGCTGTTCGTGTGTAGAAAATGGCATCACTAAAACTCAAACTTTGTCGAAGTTGGAGGGCGATTAAAAAAAATCGATGTCCACAATACATACACATATATATTTTCAGATATTTGTTTATAAATGTGATTGTTTTTAATGAAAATTCGGGATACATACTGATTGAAATGTCAGAAAAAATCGCTGAAAAGCCCCCTCTAGGGGGAAAAACGTGCAAATTATAGAAGCTATAAATAATATATTTTGGAAATTAAAATGATACCAAAAAAGATTTTTAATTTAAGAAAATATCAAGTACACGTGATGATGAATCAAAGAAAAAGGTCCCCAAATCAAAACTTCTCCGTTTTGCATGGTATTGAAGTTTGCATCGTTGAGATGCAACAAACTATGTTTTTTCCCGTATTCCCGAAGTTTTTTTTTAATACATTTAGGCTATGAAAGTCATTGCAACATTTTTGAGAATCCTTATAAAAAATTCATAACCAGAAGCTGCGAATAAAAGTTGGTGAATAATAATAAAAATAAAGTAATGAAAAAGTGAAGAAAAAGTTTCGTTGCATTGCAACGATGCAAAATCCCTTCAAAAAGGTCCCCAAATCGAAACTTCTCCGTTTGCATAGTATTCAAGTTTGCATCGTTGAAATGAAACGAAAATATGTTTTTTTTTATATTCCCGTATTTTTTCAAATACATTTGGGCTACGAAAGTAATTGCAACATTTTTGAAGATTGTTATTAAAAAATCATAACCAGAGGCTGCAAAAGAAGGATTCTAACCAACAATAAAAAAATGATGAATGTTCGTTGCATTGCAACGATGCAAACTTCATCCGGTTGCAACCTTCCACGTCTGTCGACCTCTCGCACAATTTATAAAAAAAAAGATTCTTCAGAAATTCAATGCAAAGTCAAGCGTGGAATTGCAAAGAAAATATGTTTTGTTTTTGTATTTCCGTTTTTTTAAATACATTTAGGCTTCGAAAGTAGCTGCAACATTTTTGAAAATTCGTACCCAAAAGTTTGCGAATAAAAGATTGTAAATAATAATAAAAATAGAGAAATGAAAAAAAATGAAGTAGAATTTCGTTGCATTGCAACGATGCAAACTTCAATTCAGTCGCTCGCATAAATTGTAAAAAAAAAGATTTCCCGGAAATCCCGGCAAAAAGGTCCCCAAAATGAAACTTCTCAGTTCGCATAGTATCGAAGTTTGCATCGTTGAAATGAAACCAAAATTATTTTTTTCTCGTATTCCCCATTTTTAAAATACATTTAGGCTACGAAAGTAACTGCAACATTTTTGAAAATTCTTATAAAAAATTCATAACCAGAGGCTCCAAAAAAGAAGATTCTAACCAACAATAAAAATGAAGAAATGAAAAAGTGAAGAATTCTCGTTGCATTGCAATGATGCAATCTTCAATCCGATCGCATCCTTCCACGTCCGGCGACCCGCTCACGTAAATTATTTTAAAAAAAACGATTTGTCCAGAAATTCAATGCAAAGTCAAAAGTAAAAATGCAAAGGAAAAATATATTTTTTTTTGTAATCCCGATTTCTTAAAATTATATTTAGGCTATGAAAGTAAATGCAACACTTTTTAAAATTCGTAACCAGAAGCTGCGAATAAAAGATCGTAAATAATAATAAAAAAAGGAAAAAATAAAGAAGAATTTTCGTCGCATTGCAACGATGCAAATTTCAATCTGGTTGCAACCTTCCACGTCCGCCGATTGCTCCCGTAAATTGTGAAAAAGAAAAGCCTTGTCCCGGAATTTCCTGCACGCCGCGATATTCCAAATGGACCATGAGATAAGAGCGGAAAGGTTCTTACGCAGCTGGAAGGGAAAAAAACAAACACGTAGCAGGACCGACGAGATTTCCATGCCCCTATTACTCTTCTGGAGTTGCGACGGTGGTTCCTCCGGCCCGGACCACACGGCGCGTGTGTCCGCACACGCGGGGTTAGAAGGCGTAGGCGTGCATACGAGCGAGCAAACCATAACCGCGTGTATCGTTGGGAGCCGTGCGTGCGCGCGATCAGACCCAACACGCGTAACACAACAATACCCGCAGCTTTTCAGAACGGGCCTCCTCTCGATGTTAGTAAATACGTTATCGTGAACATGAAACACCGTGGACGGGTACGTACGTACACACGCACGCGCGTACGTGAGAGGCTGACGCGAGACGCGGTATGGCCTCCCGTGAGAAACGATTTGGGATAAAGCGAGGGAACGCGCACACACATACGAGAGACGAGAAAAGGGAGATCGAAAAGGGCATTAGCCTCACCACTCTCACGGCGTCTGTCTCGGACAAACCGATATTTATCCTTCCTCTAGGGGTACTTACGAAAAAGAGACAGAAATCCTCGTACGAATTTATTTTCTATACATACCCTTTCGTTGAAATATTTTTTTAAATAAAGCGGTGAAACTGCGCGTTCCCGTTGTTGGTAGCATTGTCGTAATATTTAATTGTCATTTACTCTTCAATAGTTTGCTAGCTAATTATTCTCAAAGAGTACTTGATTAAAGCGGGATTCTGAATTAGAAGGTCCAACAAAGCGGTTTTTGGGGAATTTTTTACGAAGGGAAAACAACAAGCGAGCCCAGTAAACATTGAGGTATCTTTTCATGTATATTTGAAATGTATAAAAAATGTTTTTGAACATGAAACAATAAATGACTGCAGATTTATTAGCCAAATAAACCAGTGAAATGTTCAATTGTCATATATTTTTCTTCTGGTGGATTTAAAAAAAAAAGCTGAAAAAATCGTGTGATTATAACTTTTCTCAGGTTTGAAACAAAAATGTGTTAAAAAAACACTTCAACGTGCTGAAAAAATTATTGAAAAATACTTTTTCAACAACTTATTTAATTCACTTACATAGATGAGATTTTCAAACTGAAGAAAATAAACATTGGTTTTGATTCAATAGGTCGTTTAGTTTTCTTTGCTACCACGCTCGCAATTTGGAAAAATCGTGAAAATGAAAATTGGAGAAAACGTGCTTTTAAACTTTTCAATAGGAGGAAATTATCAATATCAAATATCAATCGCTTCTCTGCATTTGGCCGTGTATCTTCGAAAATATTTACAATTGGCCCTCTGTACCTTTGTAAATGTGTTCTTGATAGTTTATCTATCGATTTAAGCAATTGAATAAAAAAGATTTTCCGACCTTCTAATTCAAGGCTCCGGCTTTAAATGGCGGAGTCTCATATAAATTAATTACTTTCACAACGTCCCCTAAGTAATTAATAACTATCGTAATAAATTAATTACTCTTACAAAGTCCCTAATTAATTGATTGCTCTTCTAGATATTAATTTCTTTCAAAAAGACCTTAATTATTCAATTACTTTCGAATAAATTAATCACTCTCATTAATTATGTACTCTCAATCGGAACTTAATTAATTAACTACGCTCACATTCATCAATTACTCCAGAAAAAAGCTCTGTAATAAATTACTTTGAAAATAATTTTAAAAGAATTTTAAAAATTACGCTAAAAATAGACAAAAATATTCTAAAAAACTACTCTAAACTTGCTCCTAAAACCATTTAAAAAATGTTAATAATGAATTTAAAAACAAAAAATATAATGTACGAAATGAATCTTCAAAAACCCTAAAAATTTCCTAAAAATAGAAAATATAATAAGAACAATTAATTTGAAAAAAAAAACTAGAATATGAAAAATAATTTAATAAATAAATATAATAAACTCTAAAACCACTCCAAAAATAAAAAAATATTAAAACAATGAATCTAAAAAACTAAAAAATTACACTAAAAAGAAATTTGAAATAATTTTAAACATTACTCCAAAAATCATTTTGAAAGAATTGAAAACTTACTCTTAAAAAACTTCAAGAATACTCTCAAAATAATTATAAAAATTACTCTAAACATCTAAGATGACTAAAAAAATTCATTACCCACTTTCAATTCCATTAATTCATGAATTACTCTAAAAAAAAATTGCGAGTTTATTCGTTGCTCGTTGAACTGTAATTCTACGAACATTGATAATTATTGGTATTTGACACGCAATCTTTTTTCGAATAGAGTCGAAAACATGTCCGCAAAGTCTCTTAAAATTCAAAGAATCATTTGTTCTTCTCAACGAGTTTAGTTTCTTTACCGAAACGAATTATTTTACAGCAACCGTAATAGTTCGTTCAGTGCATGAAAGTACTGAACGAACGAATCGCACATATCCAAATTAAATGGCGTCCTAGTGTTTCCGAAGATCTAAAACATCAGATCATTGCGAAATGTCTCGATCGCGAAAGCTCGAGCCCTCCTTAAGGGGAGACTTTGTCCTTGGAGTGCCATATTTCAGGTGTTACATTTTTTTTTTTTTAAAGGAAACGAGTAAAGCTTTTGAGTGCAGTTTTTTTCTTGCTTTTATTCATGATATACAGAAAGTTAAAAATTTAAAAAAAAACCAAAATGGCGGCCGTTGCAGCTCCGCGAAACAGGTCCTCAAATCGCGGGAGGTAAACGGCTGACATCACTGTCCCCTCTTTGTTGATCTGAAACACAAATCAAAGCATATTAATCAATCTGTGACCCTTTGGTCATGGAATGACGGATGGGTTTTTCGTTTAGTACAAATTTCGGAAAATGGCGGCAATTTAAAAAAAATCGAATTTCGCGTTTTTTTTTCGCATAAAAAGATAAATAATAAATGCAAAAATGTATCTATCGAAAAAAACGATCCGTCATTCCGTGAAGAGATATTTTCTGAGTATGCTCTCCAAATGTCAGGTCGATATGTTAATTACAGCGGTCAGGAGAATGTCAGCCATTTTTAAAAACGTGTTTTCGAGAAAAACGCGTTTAAAGTTTTGTAATGTGTTTACACAAATGTGTTTATAATTACCGCTAATCGGCAATGCCTGGTCCATAGAGGCATCCCTCCTCTTCTTCTAGCTGCTCATGTTGAAGCCGCTTACATTTTTTGAAAATTTCAAGGACAAAGTCTCCCTTAAAGCAGCCATCCAATGAACGTGGATGAAAAGATTCCCAATAGAAACTCGTGCCTAAAATTTGTTCTTTCTTTCTCGTTCGCTTGTATATAATGTGAAAAAAATGATGCGACATCATCACGAGGACAAAATAATGATTTACCCGTGACTATTCGACTGTGCAGAGTGAAGCTGAGAGAGTGTAATATTTCCGTCGCGGGGTGCAAACCCCGCGATCCCACATAAGGTTGGGGGGCTCGTAAGCCGGATATGCACCTCGTGTTGTGTCCCCGAGGGGGCCCCACGCGAC
>OZ023317.1:33431154-33641222 GCA_964007375.1 Ophion obscuratus | reverse complement strand
GATAAACCGCAACCGAGTCATCGGACTACACTTGCAACCGTCTCAACTTCCAGGGGCGGCTTGCATTCTGCAGACACAACACACATCGCACAGCGTGTGTGGTCATGGAAGACACACCGCTGTGAGACATCACCGAGCCAAGGCTGCTGGCCTAGACACCGCCACTGAACACGCGCATCTTCGAAACTTCACCGCGCAGTGGGTATTCGCGAACTTTCGTCGATTTATGTATGCTTTGTTATATATATATATATATAAACGTCGTCGTCGTCACCGTTTTCGGTGTTTTCCCAAACAGCTGTTTCGTTGCCCCGCTGTGATGGAAGGAACATGACTCTCTACCGGGCTCGTGAACGAATGGACCTCTCCGTTGATCGGAACACCTGAATGATGCGGTTTTGTTCTAAGGAAATTGGAATGGTTAGGGTGGGCTGGGGTCGATAGAAACACGGGTCAAAATGAAACAAGGGGACGTACACAAATTACGTAACGCAAAATTTCCCAATTTTGACACCCCCCTCCCCTACGTAACAGGACCGTAACGCTTGGCCAGAACGCCCCCCCCCCCCCATTCCGTTGCGTAACGGGTGCATTAATGTCAATAATTGCGTTTTTTTCACAGACATAACTAATTATTAAAAGATCAGGTTTATACTCATGTTATGAAGTATATATTTATTTAGTTTTATACCAATTTTTATGATAAAATCTTGAAAATTTGCCGAGATATATGCCTTGATTTGACGACGAAAAAAATAATTCTCCTCATTCTCTCATCGATATCTTTATGAAAGGTTATCTGTAAATTAAAAGTCAACAATTTATCGACATCCATACAAATGTAGCTATCGTTATGCACAGCCGTTAATTCTGGTTTTTTTTTTTACAAAATGCCGTCAGTTTGGCCGTTTTTTCTATTTTCTAGACCCTTTTTTATATTCAAACTGTCTTTAAAAATAGTCATTATCAACATTTAAAAAATCGACTACGTACAAGCTTAGTCACTGCGATTACATGAATGACAAACAAAAAAAATTGAAAATTGGTTGATAAGTTTTTAAGTATTCGCTGGTACAAGGTCGAACAAAGTAGTTTCAAGAAAAACGCGGGCAAAGTTTTCGTTCCGTTTTTCTTGATATAAAGTTATGTTTATCCTCGAATATTGATACTTACATTACAGTGTCTAGTCGTGGGCGATATGACGGTTCTTCATCTTCATTATATTTCACAAACAATAAGAGCCTACACTTTATCTATTGTGAACGATGCCGCACCTGTAGGGACTGAGGGCACTAACCGGTCGTGCTACCTGTCCTCACTAAAGTGATTGTAATTCCGTCAATTTTCGGACTTTTGAATAAAAATGTTGCCAGCATATTTTTGAATATATGTACTGTCAAGAATTATAAAAAACAAAACATTTTTTTTCTTCAAATTTGCTCGGGGAAAGTGGGAAAGCTACCTGGGCAAGTTTTTGCAGTGACCGCCCAGTTCCCCCCTCCCCTTAACTGGCATGTCATATAGAAAGCTGTCAACTTTCCGCGGTATAATTGCGCGCGAGTGTTTAATTCAAAATCGAACATGCAGAAATATTGATATTTCTGGCAGTTCTAAAATCGTTACGTAACGCAAAGCTTGAGCCGTCCCCTCCCCCCCCCCCCCCCCAATTGCGTTACGTAATTTGCGTACGCCCCCCAAGTTGATTAACTCGAAGACAGTTAGTGACAGCAGCGTGGCTGAGTCACTGAGGGGGGAAGGGACTGCTTTGCGTTTTGGAACCTGTTGCGTCGGACATTTTTCTGTGGGTGCATCGCTTTTTCCATATAAAAAATAAATGTTTTATTATTGGTATCTTGCGTATTGCTCCAAAACTATTGCTCCTTCTTCATCGTTGTTTACAATCATCATTACTATGAATATCCTAATTGATTTTATTTTGGTCAGTACCTACCTACAACATTTAGGTTTTTTACTGTTTGATAAATTATTTGAAGCGAGAGTGTGTGGGCAGTTGAAACAAACGGTTCGGGGTCAAATGAAAGGTGTTTCTATTGATCGTGAACAAATATTTCATACGCAGGCAAGTTTTGCAAATCTTGTTTTATTTTTTAGATGCCAAGAAATCGTCCGAAAAGTAAAATAATATTACCGAACCTTAATATACCTTCAGTGATAGTCAAACTGGAATGAAAAGCAATAAAACTGATTATTTTTATTAAAAGTATAATTTATACATAACAAACATACTTTATCACTTCATACGCATAATTTACAGTACCTGGGTTTAGTAGAAACATTAGTTTAATCAGCTACAAACACCTATTTTAACTAACCCCAGGCACTGTTTCTATTGACCCCGACACAGGTTCAAATGAAACGTTTTACGAGGGTTTCTAAATAGCTTCTACCTAAGGCCATGTAAGAAACAAAATCAATAATGCTATCATATAGCCAGATAATCTAGCTATAATTAAAGCTCATTACCAAACGGATAGGGTATAAAATGAAGTCACACTAAACGTTTTTCTCAAAAACATTCCAATTTACCCCAGCCTACCTCTACTCTTTGACATTACGAATGAGGGGTGGAGAATGTGAAAAGGATCGGGTGAAGTGGTTTTTTGATGTTCGACGATGGCGAAGAGAAGTGGTTTTTTATGTTCAAAGATGGCGATTGTTAAATTCAGACACATCCAATTGGAAATTCGAATTTGAAGTTTCCGCTAGATTGGCGGAAAAAAAACCTCCAAACCTGGGCAATCAACATGGTTCTATAAAATCGATTATTGTAATGTGATAAATTATTGAAAATGCAATCATTTTGCAATGTGATAAATTATTGAAAAATATTTTAAAAATACGCCAATCTACTTTCAACTCTTTTCTACACGGCCATACCGATTATTTTCAAAAAGTGTGATTTTAAATATGCAAATAAAATGTCCCATTTTCCCGAATGTACTGGAAGGTATTCCAGGTCAGAGAACGACTGGGGTATATTTCACCTGATGTGACCATCAAGGGTTAAGCACATTTTTTTTAAACATGATAAAAGTTAGAATTTCACGATTCTTTCAGCTTTTTCTTATTTCATCCAAAAGAGAGATATATGACAATTGAAGATTTTATTGGTTTATTTGGTTCAGTCAAGAATTACGAGCTGCATCTTTCCCGCTGATTGGGGACTGCAATGGCAAGCCGCACATGGAATAGGCTGATAAATGTGCAGTCATTTATTGTTTCATGTTGACATTTTTTTCATACATTTCAAATATACATGAAAAGATACCTCAATGTTTATTGAGCTCACTTGTTTTTTTCCCTTCTAAAAAAATTCCCGAAAAAACGCTTTTTTGGATCTTCTAATCCAGGCTCCCGTCTTAACCCTAAAATTCATTTTTTGACAAAAACGAAAATTAAATGCCAACACATTCGTTAAAAGTGGGGCATACGTTAAAAAATACGTACTTACACGAGAAAAATCACTGGTTCAAAACGACCCAGTGTGCACTCGAAGGGTTAAGCAACTCTGCCAAACTCTCGGCATCGTTCATATTTTTGTACCTTCCTCAAGACTATAATCCGACAGACTTGATAAAACTGCCTTTGCATTGTCCTTCTCGAGAGACGTTCCTCCAATGACAATTGGAGCTTTGCAGTTCTAGACACAAGATTAAGGGTGACCGCCTCAACGATCCGCGGTAGGCAACGAACGAGAGTTCGTTCGTGTTAATTTGCCCTGCCAAATGGAAAACCAACGATGCCAGTTTAGTTTGCCAGCGCATTGCCGCGGACGCCTCGATGTGATAAATCGACCGGATGGGAAACGTCATACTGGTCAAGGAACTCTATGGCCATCAGCGTCCGGCAAAGTTCAACGACGAGAGTCATGTCTTCCCGTCGGCGAATAGTCTGGCACGAGCCAGGGGCACTCTTCTAAAATCGTGTTTCGCTCTCAAGTTTCGCCGCGCACACATACGCACACGATTCACCACACGTTCTTGATCCGTGGCAGTCGCTTACAGCAGGTGGCGGAAAGATCGTTCTAAAATTATCATTTCTTCGCTCGCCTGCTCGCGCTCGCTCGTTCTCCACGATCCACACCGAGACGCGGCTCGTTTTCTGGTACCCTTAATAATCGTGTGGCACACCGAAGACCGCGATCCCCGGCGGTCCGATGACCGAGAGAGATGCTCGCGCGAACGGGACCGTAATATCGAGCCAAAGCTAGGTCGAACAGAAGAGAAGGTGTTCCGGTCCCCGATGAACCCTTCATTCGACTCGAGCACATTAACGTCATCTTTATACAGGGTGTCCCGCTTATTTCTCCCACCCGAAATAACTCGGTAATTATCGACGTCACAACAAAATGGTCCAGACAAAAGTTGTACGGTGTGAAGAGGGCCATCAAACGCGACCAATTTTTTTTTTATTTCGGTGGAGGCTCTGACGGACAGTGAAGGTCACCTCCACATTTTAAAATTGAATGGTACATTTTTTTTCAACCATCTTGTCGAGCACCTTAAGCCGCATAAAAAACATTAGGGGGACAAGGTCGTTCAAGGTCATTTCGAACGCCTGTTAAAGTTAAATACAAATATAAATGTCTCGGATCACTACTAAATATTTGGTAGTGATCCGAGATATTTAGATTTGTATCATCGATAATGACCTTGAACGACCTTGAAGGACTTTGACTCCCCCAATGTTTTTTTATGCGAGCTTCACACCGTACAACTTTTGTCTGGAACATTTTTTTGTGACGTCGATCATTACCGAGTTATTTCGGGTGGCAGAGATAAGAGGGACTGTACGAGTATATGCGGGATATGCTCCTTTTATCTCATCGTAAGGGTTCACGGTGGATACAATCTCAGGCGCAAGTAACTGATATGGAAAACTCTCGAATAACGGCATTTTAAGGTTCCATCGGTGGAGTGCAACGAAGATTCTTTTGGGTTTTTTTAATTCTCGGCTTTTATCAATATCCGACATTCTTTCCTGCATGTTCAGGTTCTACGTTTGTAATACCCGTGCAGAAGTTCGTTCGGAACCAATTGGATTCAGATACTCGTCTCCACTTTCTGATAGGAATCCAATGGGTCATCGCATTGGATCCCTGTACTGAAACGTTACGCTCGTACATCGGATTGTAATCGGGATTCTTCAATGTACCGATCCAATTTGAATCCTAAAGGATTCCCACATCATCAAGCAGAATCCGATACCACTCTTGATGGATCACATTGCATTCTGCATGTTGAATTTTCTGAACGTAATATTTAGATATGAAAAATGAGTGGATTTAAAAAAAGTATAAATCCTATCTTAAACAGGTATAAATGTTGTCTTAAAAAAACATATCTTAAATCGATTTGAATCACGTCACAGGAAATCCACTGTAATTATCGGTTGTGATTTATTTTACTGCACTTTGATATAATATAACCACAGACGTACACGCTCACGCAGCGTACGGGTTACGTTTCAACATGCCGAGTTCTTTCTCGTGACTTTTTACACATTTTCGAAGGGAACGTGGCAAGAATTCTCAAACGTCGTCCATGGAGAAGCAGTGTAGAATCCGATTGGATCTCAATGAGGACTACTTATGTCCGGTGTGCCTAAAAAATGGCTATGGGGCCGTCCATATATTACGTCATTCTAAATTTGGGGGGGGGGGCGGTTCGTCTGCGGATGACGGTAAATGATGGTTGAGGGGGGGGGGGGGGCGTTTCGAAATTGACGTCAATCTTGTGATACCAGTTAATTCAAAATGTACAATAGTATATTGTACAATTAGAGTGGTTTCCCCGCATGAGTGATGAAAAATATTTTGCAAGTACCTAATGGTATTAATTATTGAACTCATTATTTATTTATTTATTACATAAGGTTTGTCTACATTATATTCGAGAACTTCAAATAACAGCGTACCTATGAAAATAGTTCGATCGAGCCAAAATGAATATGGGGAGGATACGGAGATATTACCCGTGATTCAGGATTTGCAAGAATGGGTGAAAACTCCGTGGGAGCTATCCAAAGAAAACTAAAGAATAGGGAAGAATAATATTATTATATTAATGAAAATTGCTAAAGTACAAAATAATAAAAGATGATTCTTTAACAAAATGTGGGAGCTATCCAAAGAAAACTAAAGAATAGAAAGAATAATATTATTATATTAATAAACATTGTCAAAGTACAAAATAATAAAAGATGATTCTATAACAAAATGTTTTAATGTTACCCAATTTTTCTCAAATCCGCAAATGTTTTGATTTTGCCAAACTGGTAATGACGTCAGTTTTGCGAGAGGGGGGGTTCATTAGGAAATGACGATAGGATGATTGAAGGGGGGGGGGGGGGGTCGAAAATCAGCAAAAATCGATGACGTAATATATGGACGGCCCCATTATAGAGATCTGGATGCGTCTTGGGACTTTGCAACAAATTTGTGCACGGGATCACGAATGGTTATTTTATTTCGGGAGAACCAACAAATTCCGGTTGAGAATTTCTCAACCGGATCTGAACCACCGGATCTCAACCATCTGAAAAATTCTCAATTGGCGTAAATGAGCAAGTAGCGTGGAATCCGCTTGGATTTCAACGTAAACTCCCTACGTGGAGCATCCCTCTCAAATCTCTGTAGGATGTGGTAGAAGCTGGAGAAGCAAACAGCAATTTAAAAAAAGAACGGGCAATTAAAAAAAATTCATTACGTTCCAGCGAGACAAACTTTAGCGACATCTCAAATATGGTTTTAGATGTAAAGTAAAATTCAAGTCTCAAATTTTCAGATGAAAAGGTTTTTGTTAATTATTTTTTCACCCACATTCGTTAATATTTAACTTTATTAGGGCCAACAGCTTGGTAAAAAATGTATGAAAGAGCTGATCCCGAAACTAGGCAGAGTCTCAGTACAATCGATTATGTTACAATTGTTATAGAATTATGAATTGAGCGGTTGTGACATTTTTGAAAGTTTTTTTTCATCTACAAATTATTTACACAAAAAATTCTGTCGCATTTTTCCAATACACTTTTTCGCCTTTTTTGGGACTCGCCAGAATGCATGCAAAACTAGTGCGAATACAAAATGTCACGATTTCTGAAACGTTCGAAGGTTGGTCGGTGTCGAGTTTTTCATACAAACGTTCTAAACGAAAGTAACGATGCCTTGCATTTTTATCACCATGGTAGCACTGCTGTAAGACTTGCATACACGCTCAATATCATACCGGGCTCGTGGAGTCTTTAAAAAGTGGACTGTATGTGCATAATCCATTGTTTCATCAATCCTACAACTTTGAGCGAGGAAAAAATTTGCTGATGTTCATGATTTTTTTAAAAAGGAAACATTTCTTTACCATTTTTGAGACTTAGGGTATGCATTATTACTATTGGCGGTTGCACGGTATTTTTTTTTTTATTAATTTTCAAAACTCTCGTGACGCATAGCTAAAAAAACGAATCGACCATTCTGACGAAATTTGATATAAATCTTTCTAACCTTATTGTCTATGATCTTAAATGTTTTGAAAAAAAAAAGTATTTGATTCCAAAATGTAGCCATTTTTTACCGGAAATTCAATCATTTTATTTCGAAGAGTAATATATCATCGATTTTCAACATTTCTCACTTTGTCTTGGTTCATATTCTGCGTATGAGTATTAATAAAAGAAAAATCTTCATTGGTTTTTTTTTTTCAAATCAATCCCGCCGTCGCTAAGTGTCTCGCCGTCTCACAATATCCGTCACAACGCGTTTAGACGACCGTGCCATACCTCCGCCATTTTTAAAGTTAATTAAAAAATACCACGTGACCGCCAAAAGTAGTAATAAAATATATCCTAAGTCTCAAAAAGGGCAAAGACGTCTTTCCTTAAGGGGCTATACCAGTGTAAACGCTGAAAATTTGGGGGGTTTTCGGGAATTTTTTGGAAGAAAAGTACTCAATTAAATATTTCGAAAAATTAAGAATATATTTGGCTATATTTGACCTATATTACATAATTTTTTCATAGAAAAATATTGAGATCCAAGCGACTTATGCGCTGCCTTCGGAGGCGCCAATAAAAGTTCCTCCACTGCTGACATGATTCCAGCCGATTGAGTAGCTGAAACCGAAAAAGGAAAAAATGTCGTTAAACTGGAAGGTATTTGCTGTACAATGACGTAGGATTTTAGAAAAATATCAAAATTTAACAAAATGGCGTAGTTAAGAAGAAAAGTCTGCTTTCTTACCTATAAAATGGTCGTTTTTTCAATGCCAAATCGTCAATTTTCATCCAATCAAAAATATCCTACGTCATTATAGAGTAAATATATTCAAGAGTTCTCCGTTCAAATTTCAAGTCAATCGGACAATTGCTCTTTGAGTTACAATGTCAGTAAATTTGAAAAATCTCATTTTCAGAAAAACGTGTCTAAAGATTAATCGATTTTTTCAAGATAAAATGATATTGATATAAATGATAACGATATTCTTGAAAGTATAAACTGTCACCAAAAAGGCAACAAAAAAATCGATTTTTCGAAAGTGTCCCACTAGTATATCCCCTTAAAAACATTATGAAAATCAGCTATTTTTTTCCTCGCCCAAAGGTATCTCCTCCCTTAATCCCTACCGACGTTTGTACTGTGTACATTACAGACGAATTCGCTTAACGGGAGGGCAATCATTTCGAAAAAATCGTCTCGTCGCAGCTTCTTCGTATATCGCAAGATGTAATTCCTATAAATTGCCAAGGTACGGGATAAGTAACGATCTACATTATAGCAGAGTGCGGGCAATCGTTACACGTATAGATCTTGCGCTCTTGCTCTTTCTCTCGCGAGCAGGATCGTGAGGATCAGCGGGTCAAGCGTGTACTAATTTATCGTCGTACTTATCTCTCCCTACGCCACGATCGTAATTATTCATTATAAACTGTTGTATGCTCTTTGGGATAATAACGAAACCCTATTCCACCTCTCCCTCTCGCTCTACCCCCCTCCCCCCCCCCGATATGCGCGTATTATACTTAGCCGCAATGATCGCCGATCCTGCACGATCGTTTCTTTCTCTCTTCTTCAAATTTCCTGTTTCCATTTTTGTTTCTCCAGGTCAAGGGGATCAGTACGGTACGAGCAAGGGTCCGAAGAACGGGGGCTTGTTTCCATCGACTTTCAACGTTGCCACGAAGGCCGAGATATTCGCCAATGCTACTTGCGGCGAGGAGGGACCCGAGACATTTTGCAAGCCCTCGGAATCGTCCAGATGCGCGGTTTGCGACGCCCGAAGTCCCGATCCCGGCAAGAGGCACAACATCAGCCACGTGCTCAATCCTGATCCTGGAAAATGGTGGCAGAGCCCGACTCTCGCCCAGGGCGATCGATTCGAGTACGTGACGATCGTTCTCGATCTTAGACAGGTTAGTGCCTCGAGGACGGGTAATTACTTCGTGTTTTTTCTTCTTCTCGTGAGTGTACTGAAACTTCACATAAATTGAATACTGCCTCGTTTAAGGGGTTGCATCCACCTAGAGGGCACGAAAAAAGCCAAATTCCGATACCTCTTTTCTGGGTAACGGTTGGTGATATAGGAACTAATTTTTTTTTTAATACGAAGGTACATGTACTGAAAGCCTTAAAAAAACATCGACAAAAATACAGAAAAACAAAAAAAACATGGTCGCTGGCAGATGATAACATTTTTTCGCGACGTTCGGCGGTGGACACTCTCCAGGCTTAAACCGTCTATCTGAAATCTAAAAACCAAGCGGGCTATGCAAGTTGCCAATAAATATGAGTCGTTGACGATCGTCGATTTGTGAAATCTTTTTTTTTTAACAATGCGGCGACGAATTGAAACTCGAGCATACAAAATCTATGAAAAAAGACGTCCTTTTTATGTAACTTTAAAAAAATGAAGATCGATTTTAAAAAGTGACGTCTAGGGAGTATTCTAGAGGACTAAGTTTCGGTAGTCTTTTCAGGCTTGATAAAAAAAAACAACTATTTGTCCATCGATTTTTTCACATTTTTTGTATTTTGTTTCAAGTACTTATAAAAAAAAGTTTGTGTAAAAAAATTAAAATTGACCAGTTCATGAACATCTAATTATGGCCGTGAAAAAAGGGTTGAGGTGGTTGAGATGATTCCAAAGCTCCTATTCATCTGAAACAGAAATAAAACCAATTTTCTTAATCAATAAGAATGTCATTATGGCAGGTACTGAAGGGAAAAAAAATTGAATGGCAACTGTCTAAAAAAATAATAATTTTGCGCTCTATTTTTTCAAGTAATTCTTTTTTTAAATGACGATAATAAAATTTCGCAATGCTCGAGCTGGGGATGATGGAGGGATATACACTGAAGGTCCATACCAAACTTAGAGTGAATCGGTTGAATAGAACTCGAGATTTTATGTCAACCAGGTTGAAAAAAGGAGTTTCGTCAAAAACGCGTTTAAGGCGTTACCCCCACTTGTAGCGCAAAAAAAGGCCTTTTTCATGAATTTTTTTAAAGAAAACTACAAAACTTTTTTAATCGATCAATATACCATCTTAAAGAACACATCTTGAAGAACTTTCAGGAATTTTTTTATTGAAAAATATTACATTGTTTAGTGGCAAATGGCCGTCAATGAAATAATGTTTTTATATACACGGTTTGCGGTGACCAACATTGCGGCGAAGTGGATCATCTGAAAAAAAAAATGCGGATGGATTTAGTCAAATATAAGTATAAACTAGTCTTTAATCGAAGGATTTTAAAAAATATTCATTTTTCACAAAATGGCGGACAGTCAAAGTTAATGGTTCGATTTTAACGAAAAAAAACGGCCGTTTTTTGGCTATAAAACGGCCATTGTTTTTTCGAGAAAAAAAAATCGAACGATTAAAGACTACATTTTTACGGATTAAATAAGCCTGAAAAATTTCAAGAAGATCGGTTCATTAGTGTTCGAGCAATCTTGGTCACCGACTTCAGAAATGCCATTTTGAGAAACACGCGTTTAAAGTTTCAATTTCCGGTCGTTTACACCACGGATTCTTCTCTTTTAACTCTCATATCTCACTCAATTTTGTTCGGATCGACTTGAAATTTTCAGGACATATTCTCAGATACTTATACTTCAAAAAAATGCAATAAAAAAATCGATTTTTTTAAAATCGCAAGTGGGGGTACCCCTTAAAGTTTTGAGTACAATTTGGGACAACCTCAACTATATAAGTAATATAATGGCAATTTATACTTACGTTATATTAATTGGCCATTCCTGCCTCGCAAGTGTGCCTTCCTCGACTTCGAAATGATGATTTTCGGAAGCTCGTTCTTCCCTCCGATCGGTTCTAGCTTCCTTAGAAGCTTCTGAACTTCGTAGCTCCGACTTGGTCTCGTTTCAAATCGCTGTAACCATATAAATATTGGGAATTTCGAAATTCCTCCTTATATTCTCAAGAGTCCATATTTTGAGAAAATGCCGAAAAATCAATTTTTTTTCAATTTCTGGACCAGAATACTGCCTTAAGGAGAGAAAAAATCCTCCGAGACTCGTCCAAATTTATATCGGTAATATATCTTTTATCGGTAAGTACCCCAACCTTTTCCCCAGCATTCATTCGACTCGTTCCGAAGGAAGTTAATTTTGAATAGCGTTTTGTGTATAGAAAATAATTCTCCCGAGGATTAGTCGGAGAAAACATCATTTATTTTCCCATGTGCTATCATAATATTTTGTAAGGCGGGCTTGTTTTGACGAAGTTTCGAGACTGTCCCGCCTCGTAATTTAGGTCCGCAGAAGAGTCGTGTATCTCTGAGGACCAGTCCCTTTGACTGCACACACGTACACACACACTTGTATGTCAGTCCCCATGGAGAAAGTATCATTGTGCGTGCGTTTTATCTGGATTTATGTCTCTTTTCTCCTTTCCTCCCTGATTTGTTCGAAACACGAACGAGAGGCTCATCTCGTCCTATGTTCGTCTTGCACCGAGGTATGCGCGCGCTTCGGGCTGCGTCGCGGCCAACGAGACACCGAGCAGCAAAACTGCATCTGAGAGAAGAGAGGCGGCCGATGGAAAAGAGCGATGAAGAATAACGATGGAACGAGAAGAGAAAAAAAAACATCGAGAAAAAGAACGATTGAGATTGCGCGAGGAGAAACTAGGTGGACCTTAAGGGGCGAGAGAGTAAGAGCAAAAGGGCCAAAAGGGGAACAAGCGTAGAGGGAGGTAGAAGAGAGCAGAGAGAGAGTAAGGAATCTTTTGATCCTTTCCGGGAATTCGGCGGCGTATGCCAACCAGGTATAACCATAACAAGGAAAGAAAGAGGAAGAGAGAGAGAGAGAGAGAGAGAGAGAGAGAGAGAGAGGGCGAAAGAGAGAGAGAGCTCTCTCCAGCCACTCCTACAAATTGCGAGCTGTGGCATAACGTTTTAACGAGGACCCCGTGCGCTCGCTTTGCTCGGCCCTTTTTTTCTTAAGGGTCGCTTCTCGCGCACGGTAATGGGACTATAGTGCGGTCCCGTCGAATTCTCTTTAAAACATCCTGACTCTCGATATACATACACACATATACACATACACACACACACACATATATATATATAGATATATCTACAAATAAGGACGAGACGGGCGACGTCAACGTCACGGAACGATCGTACAATCCCGACCGATAAAATAGGCAGCAAAAAATTGATAGCTATTGAAGTCTCATTACACATACACGGAAAGAAAAATGTGCCAAAAAATAGAATAAAAAAAATCCTATCACTCACTTTGTAGACATACTGGGGTGATCTGCCGAACTTTCCCATCCGATATTTGTATCACGAGAATTGTCTGACATAAATAACGTGAGCTTTATCACTGATGTATTTCATGAGAGCTACGTGCAAATAATTACAGGTAAATTATAAAGATAATAAAATTATTTTTTGATTATCTAGATAATTTTATCTGCAGTAGATAATGGTATTCTTTATCTAGATAATGCATCTATAATCTAGGTTATGAACATAATGTCTCTAAATCTAGATAAAGTTATGTCTTTGGAAATTCATTGAGTTATTTATCTAGAAATCTAGATAAATGTAGATAACATTATCTAGACAATCAGAAGAATAGATATTATCATCTTGACAATTTATTTTACGTGTCAATAACTACGACTTAATTATCAAGATGATAATATCTATTATTTTGATTGATAAGATAATTTCATCGGCAATAGATAATGGTATTGTTTATCTAAATAATGCATCTGTAATCTAGGTTATGAAGATAACGTCTCTGAAGTCTAGATCAAGTTATGTCTTTGGAAATTTATTTAGTTATTTATCTAGAAATCTAGATAAATGTAGATAAAATTATCTAGACAGTCAGGAGAATAGATATTAACATTTTGACAATTTACTTTACCTGTGAATAATTACGAATTAATTATTGAGATGATTGTATCTATTATTTTGATGGACTAGATAATTTTATCTCCAGTAGATGATGGTATACTTTATCTGGGTACTGCATCTATAATTCACGTTATCAATATGATTTTTCTGAAATCTAGATAAAGTTACCTCTCTAGAAATTTATTTACTTATTTTCCTGGAAGTCTCGATAAGGATAATGTCTCTGGAATCTAAATAAATGTAGATAAAATTATCTAGACAGTCAGAAGAATAGATATTGACATCTCGACAATTTACTCTACGTGTGAATAACTAAGATTTAATTATCGAGATGATAATATCTATTATTTTGATTGATAAGATAATTAAATCTGCAATAGATAATGGTATTTTTTATCTACATAATGCATCTATAATCTAGGCTATGAAGATAATGTCTCTGAAATGTACATCGGGTTATGTCTTTGGAAATTTATTTAGTTATTTATCTAGAAATCTAGTAAATGTAGATAAAATTATCTAGACAGTCAGAAGAATAGATATTAACATCCTGACAATTCACTTTACGTGTGAATAGCTACGAATTAATTATTGAGATGATTTTATGTATTATTTTGATGGGCTAGATAATTTTCTCTGCAGTAGGATGTGGTATACTTTATCTAGATACTGCATCTATAATTCACGTTATCAATATGATTTTTCTGAAATCTAGATAAAGTTACCTCTCTAGAAATGGATTTAGTTATTTACCTGGAAGTCTAGATAAGAATAATGTCTCTGGAATCCAGGTAAATGTAGATATAATTATCTAGATAGGCAGAAGAATAGATATTATTATCTTGATAATCAATTGTATCTGTAAATAACTACAACTAAAATATCAAGATAATAATATCTATTCTTTTTATTGTCCGGATGATTTCGTCTAGATTTATCTAGATTTCAGATATTATCTTTATCTGGATTTCTAGATAAAGGACTAGATGAATTTCTAAAGAGGTACATTATTATAGATTTCAGTGACATCACATTCAAAGGAATATATATTATCCTCGTGATAATATCTAATCTTTTTATTGTCTAGATAATTTTATCCTCAGTAGATAATATTATCCTTCGTCTAGACAATTCCTCTATAATCCCGGTTATCAAGATAATGTCTCTGAAATCTTGATAAAGTAATCATCTAGAAATTTATTTACTTTTTTAATTGAAAGATCTAGATAAAGATAACGTCTCTGAAATCCAGATAAATGCAGATAAAGTTATCTGTCCATCTATAAAATGTTCTATCACCTTTTGTCGTTGATTTTGGAGACGGAATCGCGTATAGATATGCTTGAATTTTTCTAAAGGTGATTTTGAAGACATAGAGCGTTGCATAATGTCGAGCATTCGGGTTCGAATGCTCACAAAATCGTGATCACATATGCATATACACATGCATGCCTTCAATTAGATTGCGAATGTGATGACGTCAATTTTTCATTTTCGTTGGGTCAAGGGCGTTCCACGCTAAGATTAATGATCAGTTCTCGTTCGTATGAATGAATCAAGCGTTCTCTCCCTCTCTCCCCTTCTTATTTCTCTCCTGTTGGCGCTGCGCTCATCTTTCTCACGTATGATCGTTTGCTGCTGTTTTTCCACTCTCTCCCTCTCTCTCTCTCTCTCTCTCTCTCTCTCTCTCTCTCTCTCTCTCTCTCTCACTCTCTCTCTCTTATTTTATTATTAAAACACGAAAGAAGTACAGGGCGTTCGCACGAACGAGCTATGAATTCATTTGATCGTGAGGAAGTATGTATACGGTGGCAATAGAGTTGGCGAGGAGATGACGAACATATGGTCTTTTTACGCAGCCACCGTATTTGGCGCGCGAAGTTCGAAGCAACGACTCATTGGAGATAATTCTGCGGAAGACTGATTCCGTTGCCGCCTTATGCATCATCGAGACTCGCTGCAATTCTCTTTACTCTCGTCTTGCGCGTTTCGTATACGTGAGTATGCGCTGCGTCGTTCTCCAGAGGAGCTCGAGGGTTCTTGAGGTCTCTCTCTCTCTCTCTCTCTCCTCTATCTGTCTTTCTCTCTCTCTCTCTCTCTCTCTCTCTGTGCATAGATTCACGTACGTAAATGAATCTTGCGAGCTTCGTGAAATGAAAATAACAGTAATAAACCGAAATTGCAATTTTTTCAGCTAATTGCATTTCCGACAGTTCATAACGTGTGATTAATTAAAACGGTCGGCATATTTATTCACACATAGCCCATGCAAATTTCGCCTCGGAGCCTCGCCCCAAAATAATTTTCGCGCTATAAAAATTCCCATTGACAACTTGTCACATTTGGAAAATTCACAAAGAGTGAATCGTTCGTTCGATCGACGAAGACCCCATTCGTTCTGGAAATTCTGTCTGCTCGTCACCGAGTGCACACGATCGAAAAAAAGTCGGAGTACCTGGTAATCAAATTTCCTTTAAACGGATAATTTTCCACGATTTTTGGTATTCAATATTTGCCGAAATATTTTTCTGCTACTTTGGTATTTGCGATTTTTGAACAATGAATCGCAGTCACACGAAATTATCATGGAAATTTTTGGCAGAGAAGACCGGATTCAATCAATTTCTCCACGGCATCAAATTTAATCAGCATTCATTCAATTTACGTGCGGGAGCTGTCTTTCTCTTTTGAACTCACGTCATATTTAATCCCTCTGTGTGTGTGCGCGCGCGCGTGCATATCCTGAAAACGTCGGTGAGGGGTCGTGCCTGAAATCCTTCTGGCGTGAAAGGATTCCTGAATGCTCTCGTAGCATACTTGACAGGCATACACGCCGAGTGTGCGTAACCTCATTGTCCGCGGATTATGACGGGAGAGAAAGAGATCGAGACATAGTGAGAAACAGAGAGCAAGAGAGAGAGAGAGAGAGAGAGAGAGAGAGAGAGAGAGAGAGAGAGAGAGAGAAGGACACAATGAGATAGAGAGATTACGAGTCTGCGGGAGACCACTGAGGGAACGAAAAAAGTTTGTGCGGGGGTGTAAAGCGTGAAAGAGAATACATCGAGAGAGCGTCTATGCGCATGAAATCCTGCGAGGATCCTTCAATGTCGAAAGTTTCGCTGGCTCAAAAGTGCTGGTTAAATATGAATCATCATCTCCTTTCTTTAAAAGTCCCCTCTCCTCCCCTCTGTCAGCGTCATGCTGACGGTCTGACTAAGGGAAAAGCAACTGTGAAAACTTCGCGACAACCGTGCAAAACAATGTGGCATCGAGCCAATCTCAAGACTGTTTGTCATTAGTGAGAATTTCACCCGAGACTAACATCTTCCTTCGTTAGTATTCTCGCAAAAAGGCTTTTCCGGCAATCAGCGTGCAAAGTTGTCACGGGACTTTTCCGGGAAGTCGCTCAAACATGATTATGGCGTAATTGCACTGGTGAATTACTAATTAGGCCGCTGTGTTTGTTGTGAATTTTATTTGTGTTCGAGGGGTGAAAGAAATTGACGCCAAGGATGTCTCGGACAGTGAATGTGTCACCACCGGTGATCACCGTGACATCCCTGAACCTCCAATTATGATCACAATTAGCTGCTAGTTGTAGCGAGAAGAACATCATCGTGCCACACAAAAAAATCGTCAAGTCCTGTACGTCAATGTTTCTTGTGCAAAAGCCCTCAATCCTTAATCAAGCACATTGGGAATGCAGTTGATGGAGAAATTGAATTGTTCCAGTTTAATATCAATTTTTAGGGTACTTGCTCTCGAGAATTCGGCCAGCTTTGCTCGCCGATAGAGGGAGCTTTGCTTTGGTCACTTTTTATTCGTGGTTGCGATCAGAATGTGTTCAAAATCTAGGAAATTACACATACGGATGATAGTATGCAGATGTGTTCGTGGGTATGGAGATTTTTTGCCGAGACTGAATTTGACGAGACGGAAAAAAGTTCAGATTTTTATTAACGGCGGGGTAAAGTTAATTCGGCGAAAAAAAGGCATGTTTTTAAGAATTTTTTTTGGCGTAACGAATAGTGTTCGTTTATTGAAAAATTTACATATAATAAAGTAACATTTGAACAACATTCTCCTAAATTTGCATTGCAAAATATTCAAAATTGAGCGAGTGAAAATTGAACCCCGGAGGCGCCTCGAAAAAAAGTTGGTTTGCGGTGTGCACCATAACTCGCAACAGAATCATTTGAAACAAAAAAATCAAAATGCATTTGTTAAAGGAGATGTTTCTCGAGGTAATGACGGGAGGATTTTTTTTTCGATTTTTCGATTTTTCGTAGCACTTGGGAGCCAAAAACCCGATTTTCGCTAAAAAAATCGGCTAATTTGTTGTTGGAAAATTAGTAATTATTATTAAAAAAACAAAAAAGCTCTCGACAATACCTGGTGAATTATGTGAAGAAGTACTGTGCAAAATTTCAAAGCGATTGGTCCAGTAGATTTTGAGTTATCGTGCACACGGACTTCAAATATGACAAGTCTCAGAAAAACGGTTCGAAAAACGCAGAAGAGAAGAGAAGGGCATGGAGCAATAGACGCTCAAATACTCATAACTTCGTCAATTTTACTCCGATCGACTTGAAATTTTAACACAATATTCTTGATATATTATGCATTCATTTAAAAAATGTTTAAAAAATGAAAAAAAAATTACATACTTTACCCCGCCCTTAAATTTCGTATTTTTCGTATTAGGAAACTTCAGTAAACGCTAGATTTTTTATTTGGGTTCTGGAAAGAAAGTATGTTATTAAACATACATTGAAATTATTTCGTGTACATTTTTGTCGAAAAAAAAAAAAAAAAAAAAATGCACAGCGTATTGGGGTATAATAGAGCCTTTGTATGAAAAAATGGGATCCGACGGCTGGATCGATTACTCGACAATAGTTGATCCGACAAATGAAAATAACAAAGTTTTATAATCGATATAAATGTTCGTCTCGTTCAACACAGCCGTTTTTTGAAAAAAAAATCACAAAATGGCGGGTGTTAAAAAAAGTGTAAATTTGGCGAAATGTTCAGGGACCTAAAAAAATAGTAAATTTAAAAAACGATTACGTACAACGATAGGTACTGCAATTACGGACATTTTGGTTTTTCAATAGAAAATCGTGCAATTATAGCGAGAGTTATGATTTCGGCCAAGTCGAGAAAGGTCGTTTCGAGAAAAACGCGATTGAAATTTTGGGTACACGTAAATCGTTGCGCTCTCACCAAATCATCGGTACCTTGATCACTTTTCCATATTTTAACTTGAACATTTTTCCATATATTCCTGAATATGTATACTTTGAGCAAATGTACAAAAAAATGTTTTTTTTTTACCGGCCACAGTGGTCTCCCGCCTTAATTTCACTGATGTTGACGTTTGCACCGTTTCAATGCAACGAAAATTCTTTTCGTTTTTCAAATCTCTCAATTTTCATTGTTATGCAAAATCTTTTTAAGCAGTTTTTGATTATGCATTTTTAATAAGGATTCTCAAAACTGTTTAAATGACTTACGTAGCTTACGTGTGCTAAAAAAAAATACGTGTATACGAAAAATACATTTTCGTTGCATTTCAACGATGCAATACCATTAATTTTTTAATTCTTCATTAATTTAATTCCATTTTTGAATACATGGAATATCACCGATATTTGATCCCTCTCGAATTTAGCTACAGTCACTCGAGGGCTGCGGATTTTTCTTTTATCAACCAGATGAGAAGATGAGAATCTGATCTTCCGCAATTCTGTGTGCGCGCTGATTCGCAAACGTTTTCTCGCACGCCAATTATGCGATGGCACCAGGTACGATTCCGGGAGAATCCATGGAATTTCTCTTCTCGCTAATTGAGCGGCTATCCCCCAAAGCCCAATGGACTGGCTGGTTTCTCTCGGAGGATCATTAGCGCTCTGCTTCTCTCTCTCTCTCTCTCTCTCTCTCTCTCTCTCACTCCTTCCCTCCCTCCCTCTTTGCACATACATCCCTCCGACTCGCTGGCCCCCTTTTTTTTATCCTTCGACTCTGATACGAGTACGAATGTCGAGTTTCGTTATAATCGGCCTGGTCGAGTGAACACACATCTCTGCAGGCCTCATTATCCGCTTCACGGGGCGGCGCGTATCTCTAATTGTATTTTAATTCGGTGTAAGATGAATTTCTCGCCGATAAACGCGGTGTGAAACGTCGTGTAAACTCTGCCCCGCGTCTGAGCCGCGAATTAACTTGTCAATTATTCGCAACAACGAATCAAAACTTAATCGTCGATCATTTTCGGACCAGTCATGGTCACGCGATGTTTGTTACAAACTGATCTCCATTGGTAATCATTTGTAAATTTATTTCGTTAAATATTCGTGCCAGAGATTTGATTGTTACAGTAAAACAGGGTTGAATTGACATTAAGGGTAACTTTGACAGTTTTTGGGTCTACTTTAACAGAGCGCCAAAATACGATTTAAATGTGTCACAGAGTAATTCTTTTTCAACGTTTTTTTTTATTGTTGCTCGAATTTGTCGTTCAAGATGATTATAATGTTGCTGAAGTTGATTTTGATCTCGATGATAATTACAAGACTGATTAAGTGCCTATAATTCACTTCATCGTAAAATATCAAGTACTCTAGGTACTTGATATTTTTATCGAAAATGTTTCCTTAATAAAGATGACAATTTGATTGTAAAAAATCGATGTGTTTCATTAAATTCCATGTATAATGCATAAAATATTAAATTCGTTCACCGTAATTATGTCAAAGTAACCCTTAATCTTCGACATAAGTTGCATTTCAATGCTATGTCAAAGAAACCCCACACTCGAGGTTACTTTGACATTCAAAGAAAATTGTAGGGCAGTGGTGAGGCTTGACTTTTTCATACATTCGATAGCCAAAGGCCACATTGTTCTATTCGAGCAAAAAGTTAGAATTTAGAATGTTAAAAAGAAGTTACCTCCAAAAAAACTTCCAAAAACTGTTCAAAGTAACTAAAGTTGATTGTAATGTTGCTCAAGTTGATTTTGATCTCAATGATAATTATAAGACTGGTTAAGTGTCTATAATAGTTCCCTAGGTACTTGATATTTTTTATGTAAAACCTTAATAAAAATAACAATTTGATGGTAAAAAATCGTTGTTTTTCATTTAGTTCCATGTATAATGCATAACACATTAATTTTTTGTTATCAAAATGATGTCAAAGTAATCCTTTATCGTTGACATAAATTGCATTTCAATGCTTTGTCAAAGAAATTTCACAGTCAAGGTTTCTTTGAGACTTAAAAATATATATATAAAATGGTGGGGGGTTGGTGGGGCTTGACTGTCTTATACATTTCATAGCCAAATGACACATCATTCTATTGGAGAAAAAAAGTTGGAATTTCGGATGTTAAAAAAAACGTTACCTACCTAAGACTTTCAAAACCTGTTCAAAGTAACTCCATTTGACGGTATTTGACTTGCTTTTCGCCATACTTTCATAATATGCAAGAGCATTTGTTTCGCTCGTATTTTCCGCCAAGTTACGTGTGCGCACATCAAATGCGTAATTCAATTCCCACGGTAACCGTGGCAATAATTACAGGTGGTGGTGGCTCTTTCTACGCTTCTCCATGCGTTCTTTCTCTTTTACTCTTTCTATTTCTTTCTCTCAGTTCCGAAGCTTTTTTTACGTGTCGTCGTCCACATGCCGACTCATCGGTCGCGAGGACGGTGTGTCAGGGACCACTGTACCATATCGCGAAGCCAGTCACGCTGGAATACTCGTACGTACGAAGCGAGACGAAGACAGGAGGAGAAAAGATTTGTGCCTCATCTTGGCTCTTCCTCTATTCCTTCTTTGCGGTCCATTTGCTCATGTTGCTCCTTCTTTTTCTCATATATTCTCTTTTCCTCTCTGCCTTCACTCTGCCAGCGAGATTGCTGGTGCGAATTATTATCTCATACCCGCGAATTATTATCTCATATGTGTACACGTGTGCGGGACACTCTACGCCGAATCGAGCTGGCCTGAAATTCCAATTCTGAATTTCTATCGTTTTGGGATTTTTGAGGCGAAGGAAAATTGATTTTTTCATTTTGAAAATGATGTATGGAATATTCGTTTTATTGGTGCGACCTTCGTATGTGATTGTTCGAACTTTACATGCACTCCTTTTCCATAATTATTTGCAAATGATTGTAGAGTACTGCGAGAGGTTTTTGGGATTTGGTGCTGAAGTTTGCAACGCAGGAATGCAACGAAAGTTCTTTTTTTTCATTTCTTCATTTTTATTGTAATTGATCATTTTTTTTAATCTATTGAGGTAGTGGATTTCTAATGGGGATAAGAAAAACCGTTTCGGTGATTTTCGTGACCTAAACCGTCAAAAAAAATCTGAGCAATAACAGAAAAATTACGTTGCGTTGCTTTCTAACGATGGAAACTTCAATATCATGTTGGAATGCAAAAATGTCGAGACAATTTTTCTACCAAGAAAACTAAAGGTGACGAGTGCATGGTATTGAAGTTTGTATCGTTGATATGCAACGAAAATATATTTTTCTTGCATCTCCGTATTTTTTTGGCATATTTAGGCTACGAAAGACACTGAAAGACTGATGGGCATCCTTATTAAAAATTTATAACCAAAAGCGGCAAAAAAAAATTCTAGATGTTACTAAAAATAAATAAATGCGAAAATCAAGAAGAATTTGTGTTGCATTTTAACGATGCAAACTTCAGTACCATACGAATGCAAGAATCGAAACGCTATAAAAGTTTGATTGTCGAATCAATTCGGACAATGTTGTTGAAGTTTGCATCGTTGGAATGCAGTGAACATTTTTTCATTTTCCTTTTTTATCCATTTTGATCGTTATCTAAAATCCTTTTCGATAGATTTAGGTTGTAGGTCTCTATGAAGGATTAAAACAAAATTCCGTAGCTTGGTTCTGCCAAAGAAAATTGACAATTGGAAAAAAATGATTTTCATTGCGTTCCAATGATGCAAACTTCAATATAATTTCGGATATCTGTCATTAACCCTTCGCAGTCACACGTTCTGGCTATAACACGCTAGTCATAGGGGGTCGCAATGACCCCAGCCATGTGTCAAACGATTGCCGCGTTGACCTATCGTTCCGAATGACTCGGCAAAATTCAGGATATTAGTTTAAACATTCTAGAATATGAAATTCGCGGTATTATATGTTAATCGAATTTTAAAGTGCCTGAAAAAAATCAGCACAGTGTCAATGCGTGAAAAAACCCTGTTTTATTACAAAAATCACATCGCTTGCAATTAAAAAAAAAATCATAAAATTTTAGGGTGATCCTCTTGAGATATGATAGTTTACGGAAAAAAATAGCTCCATAGTGGGAAACAGTTTAAGGGGCCAGTCCACTTTGAGGCCACGAAAAAACGGCGATTTTCGCTATTTTTTTGAGGATTTTGTAACCGATATGAATATAAAAGTTGTTGGGCTTGATAAATAAAGTCTTGAAATACATAAAAAAATGTATTCATTTTTAAGTACAAAAACCATAGTTTAACGTAACGCCTAAAAAATAGGTGGGCTAGGTAGCTCCATCACAACTCGGCAAGGGCTTGTCTGAAACCAAAAATCAAAGTCTATTAGATTCAGTATGACACCACCTACAAAATCACCCTTGGATATAAAGTTTTATCAAAAAATGAAAAAATGGCTTATGAAAAACGAAAAAAGTCATAAATAAAACGCGTTTTTTAGCAGTTTTTCGCCAAAAAAGGGTAAAAATCAAAATTTTAAAACCATCGAGTGTCATCTTGTTGCGCATCATGTTTACAATATGTGGTTCGAATTTAAAGAGGATCGGTTTATTAGTTTTAGAGATACGATGGAGCTAGATTTTGAAAGCGTTGTTTCGACAAAAAACGCGTTTGAAGTTTATACTATGACAAACTCTTACTTAAACTCAATCGGCATTTCCTGCACCGTACAAAATCCCTTCCGATTGCTCATCATCGTCGATTTCTTCGAGTCTTGCTTGCTTTCAATTTTTTGAAATTTTCAAAGTGGACTGGCCCCTTAAGGGAAAAAATTGCTCCACGTCCGACCCTAGTCTGCACTTACAAAGGGTACACCAAAGCACCGTTAGAGGGCAGGCCAGTCGCCGTGGCCGCCAACAACTTATAATAGTAATTTTGGCTTGAAGTTGCGCCTGGGGTCATTCTGACCCCGGGTGACAGCGGAGGGTTAATTGAATCCCTTCTGCCGTAATTTCACTTCAGCTCCGTCCAAACAAAAATTTCGTCCATTTTAAGGTAGATGTAGAACGCCCCGTATGTATTTATACAAAAATACAGCACTGGCTTGCTCGCCGGTAAGGAATATACCGCAATAAAATGGAAGCACACAAATGCGTCCACTAAAAATCGCTATAATAAGAAAATTTAATTCGCAATGCATATTGCAATGCATTTCGAAAAATGTATTTCATACACGAGTGTATGCGGTTGGCATAAAAAAAGTCTTGTTTAATTTGCCATGTAGGAACTCCACGAGTGATCGTAAAATGTTTACTTTTTGAGGAGCTGCCTCGGTGTTATTAAACGTAGAAAAAAAGACGCCGCACAATCAGCGAAGACAGGCGCTGTCAGTTGGGCCATCTGAGACTGCGGTTTTTCGATCTTCGGCGTTACTCCTTTCCTCTCGCTGTTTTTAAAGAGCCCTTTAGTGCGTGTGCTTCGGTCGCGTCCGCGAGGGAGAAACCGACGATTCCCAGCGTCGTAAAATCGATTCCCATCGGACCACCCGGCTCCACATGCACGTATGCACAATATACATAAACCAATATGCGTTTCATTTCACATTATTAATTTCTCTAACGATCGCAGGCTCCCTTTGTTTCGGGCAAACTTATTTGTTTTCTCTACCTCAGGGCGCGATCGCAATTACGATACTTTTAATTATCGGGGAGAGCAAAAATCAAACGGGAAAAAACCTTGACACGTTAATTGGGCAATTATTCATTAGGAGAGTTTTTCGAACAGCCGTATTCGCTTGTCCGATTATTCGAAGAATTTTTTCCGTACTTTGGCCTTCTCTCGTCGAGATCGCAATTACGATAGTTTTAATTATCGAAAAAAAAAGATACACGTAGAAAGCTAACCTTCCAACGGTGGCTACGCGATTGGCGATTCCATCACAAAAACCAGTTTTTTGCTTAATAAACTGCGTGATTATTCAAAATTCCGTTTTGAAATTCCTCAATGTGTTGAGTCCAGACTGCCAAAAAAAAATATATTTAATTTAAATAGGATCTATTTAAATCAAAAAGGTTTTTTCCTTGGCTCACGGCCTACTACGATCTTATTTGTTTAAAAGATATTTTTTTTATTTGTTCCAGCTATTCTTTTTAAGGCAGTAGACTGCTTTAGAAGCCGAAAAAAAGCGTTTTTTCAGCAATTTTTTTTAAAGGGAAGGAAATAATTGCGGTAGACGAAATTTTGAGACGATAGTGTATTATATTCAAGCTTTAAAAAACAATTTTTATTATTAAAAAATATTGAAATTTTTCAAAGTTGTAACGATTTTTCTGGGGCGCCTGGAGTCTGCACTTGTAAATCGGTGCCGGTGATGGACGTCGTGCGATGCATCTGAAACAGTCGAACCAAATTTTTTTTTAGTTTTTACAAGTTCCTTTTCTATATGGACTAAAAAAATACCAAAGAAATGATGAAATTCCAAATTTTTTCGAAGTTTGAAAAAAAAATTCACTTTTTGAAAAAAGAAAATTCACTTTAAGTTGCAAAACAAGTAATTTAAATAGTACTTTTGTCCAACTTTTTTAGTTCAAATAGAAGATAATTTAATACTGAAGCTAGATCACTGATTTTTTTCGATCGGACATATATTATTTTTGCTATCGCCGGCACCGTTTTCTAAAACTTGTGAAAATGAAATCTCGAGAAAACGGGCTTTAAAGTTTTCGGCCCAAAAAAATATAAGTTTTTCGATACTTACACTAATTAGATGTTAATCAGCTATCCCCGGGCCATACAATAATCCTTCCTCTTCTTCAAAAAACTCGTTTTGGCGGAGGCTTTCCGATCTTCGAGCTGTACGAGCCTGTAAAGCAGACTACTGCCTTAAATATTAAATTTATTCAAATTGAAGAAATAAAAATTCGATTCAACTAAATCTCTATTTGCTTACAATGTACACTTTGAATCTAAGTGTACTATATACATAAAATATTTCATAAATCCAACATAAAATGATATACTTAATTGAGACTTTTACGACAACGATATTGTATCGTAATTCGTCATTCCCTGGCCTTTTGAGATGATTTCTATCGAAGAAAATATTTTACCGATATGGAAATCGAACCTAAAACCTACCTACTCATAGCTACGCACGCTGCCCCTATGCTACCGAGTGCTTGTATCATCTTAGTCGCAGATATGGCTAAGAGACCAAATGAATTGCTATCATTATTTGCTGTATCACATAAATTATATCAATTAGTCAATATCATTGTGATAATTAGAGTTTTATCGAATAACATGCTATATATTTTTCCAACATAACCTATATACACATATAATTCCTCTCTCTCCACCCTCTCGGCCCCCACACCTCTTTGAAATGTGTATTGCAATACAGACCATTCAATCAAATAGAAAAATGTCAAACCCTACGAAAATTCTATTTAATTTAAATTTAAACAATCAAATAAATCCATTTAGTGGATTCAACTAAATTGTTTTTTGCCAAGATGAAACCGAATCACAGATTTATTAGGATTAAATGAAATATTTAGTTATTCGACGATATTGAATATATTTTAATTCGAATAAATAAATATATTTCAAGAAAATAATTTCAAAAATGGAATGCAATAGGAAAAACTTGATTCCACGAAAAATATGGTTATTTCAAATAAACAAAAAAAAATCAAATAGACGTGATTAGTTCATGCCAATAGGATTTTTCTGTCAGTGCAGCTTACAAATCTCTGAAGTTCGACAACTTTACTTTTCAATGTTCAACATTCCTCAGCCATTCTTCCGTCTCGAAGGGTTCCCAATTATCCTTAGGTGCACCAGAGGGCGCTTCTTCGCGTCTTGTTCGCACACCTTTTGAATGGCTTTTTATTCTTTTTCGCAGTCTCTCCATTCTTTGCCCTCTCGGCTGTTTCGCTCTATTTCTGATTGCTCTTTCCTGAGGGGGATCGAGACTAATATAGGTAGCAGTCCCGATGCTCGTCCCGAAGAGTCCTCCGGGCGTCTGCCGGCCACATTGGCCCAAGGGGAAGATTCTTTTCTGCGATATCGCGTTACCGCGCGTTCGCCTCTCCTCGCGTTCTCTCGTGACCGGCGCTGCGGATTTCTGGACCATGGCAGGTATTAATTGCAGGTGGAATTAAGGTAACGCGAGACGACATAATCCGATTACGCGCTCACGTCACCGAGCCTTAGCCCTCGCGGCGTCTCCACGGAACATCGAGAGCTAGAGAAAGAGACGGATAGATGGATGGAGAGGAAGAGAAAACGAGATCGGCACGCATAAAGTGCTCCCATAGTAGCTAGGTCCAGATTACTGCTTGCATGTATTCCCTCCGCGCCGGTTAGCGTTAACGGTAAATACAATTATTCGCATACTTGTATATCCACGCAGTTTTTCTCTCAACATTGGCCAATTATCGAGGTGTGCGAACTCGTACCGGTTTATCAAAGAAAAAAAATCTTCTATCCAGGACGCGGTTGCTTACCCACCGTGTGACACGGCCTTAATCGGATTAAATTGATCAGGAGCCTATCGTAGAACAGCAAATTGCGGGGCCCCACGTTTACTCAAGCACCGTATTCAATGCCAGGCCCTTGGACTAATCGTCAAATACGGTTTGAACTACGGGAATATTTATTTTTTATGGTATTCTCACTGCAGCTTCCTTCACGGCGGGGCAAAGTTAATTCGGCGGAAAAAAGGCATGTTTTTAAGATTTTTTTTGGTGTAACGAATAGTGTTCGTTTATTGAAAAATTTACATATAATAAAGTAACATTTGAACAACATTCTCCTAAATTTGCTTTGCGAAGTTACCGGAACGTAAACATGATTTCAAGTCGTCCGCTCGAAAGCTAACACAAAACTACAACTTTTATGTGGAGACATTTTTTTTCAGTTACTTCTAGTTTTCGAGATATATTCATTTGAAAAAAAAACGGCATTTTTTAAAATGTTGAATGAAAAAATCTGAAAAAATTCACATAGAATGCCTTTAAGTAGTAATTTGATATAACCTAAAGTAGTACTTTGAATAAATTATGGGGCAGATCTGAGATGGTCGAAAAAAAGTGGCTGAATTGACGGATAATCCCTCATATGCTCTAAAGGCTTTAGGCCACAGTAACGGGTATAGAATCATGTAGGAATTTAACAATTTTTTTCGTATGAAAAAGTGATTAACTCATAAAATTAATTACACATCTATTTACTATGAATATCAAGCTGTTAGCATTTTTTTCTTTTTCGATGTACAAAATGGCCGACTACTCGAAACTTCAAGAACCAGCTTTTTTCTAATTGGCGTGACAAATAACTTCAACAATTTTCACTCGATTTACTTCAAATTCAAAAGTTATGTTCCTAATCGCATTTCGCAGAGAAGTGCGTACTGAATTTCTGATTAATCGAAAACTTTTCATTTTATGAGCCGTTTATGAGCAGTTATAATGAAATTATTCACTAAAAATTCATTTCTTAAGTTCAAATACCTACAACCTTTGAATGAAACAAAATTTTCTGAATTTGAGGGGTAGACAGCTGTTCGTCTATCTATTTGACGTTGTTTGGCAAAGTTTCGTCGGGATCTGAAGAGCCGTTTCAGAGATTTTTGGGAATCTATAATTGTTCTACCATACCGACCGCGATGAGGTGTCATTCCCTCTTAAGGTTCTTCAATGTTATTTTACTTTTCCGACGATTTCTTGGCATCTAAAAAATAAAACAGAATTAGGAAAACTTAGAACTTAAGAAATAATAGTTTTGGAGCAATATGCAAGATACTAATAGTAAAAAAAACATACTTTTTATGTCGAAAAAGCGGTGCGCCCAAATAAAAATGTCCGACGCGCTCGGGGGGCGACGCGCATTGAGCGACAGGTTACGATACGCAAATAGTCCCTTCCCCCCTCGGGGCCGCGCTGCTGTCACTAACCATCTTTGAGTTGTTCAACTCGTTTCCTTTGACTCGTGTTTCTGTTGACCCCAGCCTACAGACTTGTCCCACTTCCTGAATGGGGTTGAAGACTGCATCGTTGGAATGCAACGAAAATTCTTTTCAATTTCTCATTTTCATTATTATTTAAAATTGCATTTAGCAGATTTAGGTTGTGGATCGTTAAATACGATTTATGAAAAAGGTTTGTGTGATTTTTCGTAGCTGTCAAAGGAAATTAGGGAAATAAAAAAAATCATTTTCGTTGCATTACAGCGATGTAAACTTCAACGTCATCTTCCTGATCGGGATTTAATGGGTCATCGCATTGGATCCCTATACTAAAATGTCATCCTCGTTAATTGCATTCCAGTGGGGATTGTGCATTGCAATCCCAATGTATATAATTTGAATCCAAAAGGATTCCCACATTATCGAACGAAATCCCGATACAATTCTTGATGGATCCCGTCGGATTCTCTTTGTATTTTCCAAACAAAATATAGAGATATACAAAATGGATTTTATAACAAATCTACAGACATACAAAGTGGATTTAAAAAAGTGTACATTTTATCTTAAAAAAGTAAAAATCGCTTAAAGAAGTGAAATATAATTAGCAAAAATAGATACCCAATTGCACTGAAAATCCGCTGCAACTATCGTTTGTTTTTTATTTTACTGAATCGTGACACAATATCAGTGAGTTTTCACATATTTTCGATTCGAACGTCGTAAGAGTTTTCAAACGGCGTTAATCGGAGAACAGTGCAAAATAAAATTTTATCCCAATAAGGACTCCCTATGTGCGGTGTCCCTAACAAATCCCTATAGCGATGCGAGTTCATTTTGGGACTCCCCAACAAGTTTGTTCAAGGGATCACGAAAGGGTATTTTCTTTCGAAGATCCAACTAATTCCGGTTGGGAAGTTAAGGCCTTAGGCCACAGTACCAAGTATAAAATCATGTGCGAATTTAACAATATTTTTTGTATGAAAAAGTGATGCGCTCATAAAATTAATTACACATCTATTTAGTATGAATATCAAGCTGTTAGAAAATATTTTTTTTTTCTTCGATGTACAAAATGGCCGACTACTAATATTTTCTTTTGTTATCTTTTTTTAGGCGCTCAGCGGCGTGACATTTAGCATTAACAATTTTTTACCTAGAATAAGAAACAAAAGTTGTAGGTTTGAACTTAAGAAATGAATTTTCAGTGGAAAATTTCGTTATAATTGCTTATAAACTGCTCATAAAATGAAAAGTTTTCGATTAATCAGAAATTTCGAACTTCTCTGCGAAATGCAATTACGAATATAACTTTTAAATTTGAAGTAAATCAAGTGAAAATTGTTGAAGTTATTTGTCACGCCAATTGGAAAAAAGCTGTTTCGAAAAGTTTCGAGTAGTCGGCTATTTTGTACATCGAATATATATATATATATATATATATATATATACCAGGTGTGTAAGTATGAAACCGGAATTTTTGTACAGAAAAAACACGTTTATTGTAATGATATGATACAAAGTATCATATCATTACCGTAGGTACATCCGCCAGTTGTTGTTGTGTTTGAGCGTCGTCTTTGTCCAACAAGGCTTGCAGGTCAGCGTCTTCAAATTTTTTCGGTGGTCTTCCACGTTCTTCGTTCCTCACGTCAAAATCGCCACTTTTGAACCGTTTGAACCACTCGAAACACTGTGTTTTACGGAGAGCATGCTCACCAAACGACTCCACAAGCTTTCGATGCGATTCGGCTGCGGTTTTCTTCAGATGAAAACAGAAAAGTAGTGCTGTCGGCTAATCGTAATTTGTTGGCACAAAACTCGACATGTTTATCTCTAATAAACTAATGCTACTGAATGAAACTCGTGTTATTGTGAGTTGGAAATCTTTGTCGGATATCAATACAATAACAAGACACCGCTGACGTGATGTGTCGGTAACTGCATCGACATCTAGCGCCACCTATGGGCAAATTCCGGTTTCATACTTACACACCTGGTATATATATATATATTAGACTGATTCAAAAAAAAAATTTCCTTCTGGATTCTCGTGCTATTGTTGGGCACTGATAAAACAAAATTTCTCTAAAAAATGGGCGCGGTCACTCAATTTTTAGAGGTGGCTATCTCGACTTTTTTGTATTTGAATTTTTTTTAACGAACGTGTTGCATTTAAACATAGTCATGGCTTCGGATTACGGATAAAAATCGGAAAAGTTTTGAGTTTGTTCTTTTTCAAACATAACAGAGAAAAACTGACCATACGTCGAAGTGCACACGAAACGATGAAAGAAATTTTCGAAAAATGGAAATGTGCTGAAATTCCAACGCGTCGATTGAATAACGCAATCGTGAAATCAATAAAACCATCTAGTCTGGAAACAACTTTTAAAAAATCGAGTTAAAAAGAATTTGCCGTCACAAATATCGAAGGAGCGTAAATTTAAGAGAGATTTGTACAAACTGTTCAACGTTGCACATTTTCGTTCTGCCCAAAATGTTAACGAACTTGAGAATGGCTGGGAAGAAATGTAAATGAGTTTGAAGATAATATAAGCGTAGCATTTTGAAAATGTAAATATACGATTTATGAATAAAAGCTTATAATTTAATTTTTTGTAAAAAGTGCGAAATGTTAATGCGTATAAATAAATCTACATGAATAACGACAGTAGTATAGACGCCATTATTGATTTACCTGGATTTGAATTGTGAATATTGCACCCTTTTCAAATTGTTAGAGTTTATTTTTGTTACGAAAAAGCTGCTGGATGTGATTTTTATCCGTAATCCGAAGCCATGACTATGCTTAAATGCAATACGTTCGTTAAAAAAATTCAAATACAAAAAAGTCGAGATAGCCACCTCTAAAAATTGAGTGACCGCGCCCATCTTTTTAGAGAAATTTTGTTTTATCAGTGCCCAACAATAGCACGAGAATCCAGAAGGAAATTTTTTTTTTGAATCAGTCTAATATATATATATATATATATATATATATATATATATATATATATATATATATATATATATATTCTAACAGGTTGATATTCATACTAAACAGATGTGTCTTTAATTTTATGAGTGAATCACTTTTTCATACGAAAAAGAATTGTTAAATTCGCACATGATTTACACCCGTTACTGTGGCCTAAGGTCTTAAATAAAAATTCTCAAACGACGTCAATCAGAAAATAGCACCCAATCCACCTGAATTCCAATAATGAACTCTCCACGTGCGGTGTCCCTTTCAAATCTCTATAGAGATGTGGGTGCATCTTGGGACTCTCCAGCAAATTTATGCACGGGACTCCCCAATCTGAAAAAATATCGATGTTCCCATCGTTAGAAGGTAATGGACCAATTTGTCCTCCAATTTTTCTTTGGCAGATTTAAGTTAAGATTGTCACCCAAACTATTTTGTCATTCTTACTGGAGATCTACCATCTAAATGTGCTCGATGAGATTTTAGATAGTGATAAAAAGAAGAGGTGAATCAGAATTTGCTTTGCATTCCAACTATGTGAACTTCAAAGCCATTGAAGTGAAATCTCCTTCACTTCAACAGGAACAGGCTTTCGAAAAAAGCTTCGTTTCGTGAAAATACCACATGTTCTTTGTAGTCCGAGCAATCAGTCAGATTCAGACGAGGAGAGGAAAGAGCGAGAGAAAGAGGGGAGAGAGATCATCCAGCGGAGCAAGGAATGAGAGTGTTTATCACAATTGAGACAACGTCAAGATTAACCGTCACCTCTTGTTTCTCAGGCATATGACGTCTAACGAGCCCGCAAGTGCAATTCAACCGTGTATAAGTGTATGGGACTTACGTGTATTACGAGCCTTTATCCATCTCCCCACGAGTGTGTTCCCGCGCGTTGAGCGTGGGCGGTGCGGCGGAAACAAACCCGAGAGATAGTCACGTGCCAGGAATCTCCAGGATTCTTTTCTTTCTCATTTTCTCACTCCCCCCTCCCCCCTTCTCTCTTTCTCTGCTGTACCTCTTGGCGGTGCTTCTCGGGCCGGTGTTCCCTCGTGGGCGCCAGGACAATGCGTGAAAGGAGCGACCCAAACTCGGAGAAAGAAACGAAAAAAATTAAGAATTGCGCCCGTGCGTTGTCGCGCTCCGCCCGCGGCTAATGGGCGGATTAATTATTCCTCGCTGCTACCGCAAATAAATATCTACCATGTCCGAGCTCCTGCGCCTGCATATTTTTGGGCATGTCCGAGAGCCAATTTTACGGAGGTCAACATTTCTTCGCTCGATGAAAATTGCCGTTCAGTTTTGCTTCTTCCTATCCTTCCACGTGAGATATTTTATAGTTCGACATTACTCTATCTAGTATCGTTTGCAATGTTGAAGGAAGCTGAGTGCTTCGTCGATCGATGTCGGAGGAACCGGATTTTTTTTCGTCGTGAATAAGTCCAATGAAATTTCGACTACGAAGTTTTTGTGAATTTTACTACGTCATTGAAAAATCATGTATATATGTGTAAAGTTGGGTAATTTAGAAAAGTTATGAAAAATGGAAAATCGTGAGTTAGGCGCAGTTGATTACTTCCATTGTATATTGACTGCGCGCATGGTTTGCGATTTCCCACAAGATTTCCCAACCATGCTAAATTATCTGTACTTTAATCTTGTAATTTTGAAAACGGTATAACAAAACCTAGGGACCTTTCGGAGTTAAATTTTGGTTCGACATGTTGGCGTAAAAAAATCGGTCACCCTCAACATTAATGGTAATTAACAAATTGATAGATATGACGAATTGTTTTGAAAATGGGGAACATCGGAATGAATCTCATGCAAGGTTCTTACGGTGACACTATACCATGTAAATACTTTATGTATGAACACATACGATTGGTATTTAGAAAGATGAATGAATACGTACGTGTTAAAAACGATAAATAAATACGTGCGTATTTAGAACGATAAATAAATATGTACATATTTAGAACGATAAATAAACACGTACGTATCTAGAACGACAAATAAATACGTACTTATTCAGCACCATAAATAAATGTGTGCGTATTTAAAACGATAAATAAATTCGTACGTATGTAGAACGACAAATAAGCACGTATGTATTTAGAACAATAAATAAATACATACGTATTTATTTATTGTAGAAATATGAAGAACGATGTATAAATATGTACGTATTGGGAACGATAAATAAATACGTACGTATCTAGAACGATAAATAAATACATTCGTATTTAGAACGATAAATAAATACGTACGTATTTATAACATTGAATAAATATGTACGTATTTAGAACGATAAATAAATACGTAAGTATTTAGAACGATGAATAAATATGTACGTATCGAGAACGATAAATAAATACGTAAGTATCTAGAACGATAAATAAATACGTACGTATTTAGAACGATAAATAGATACGTACGTATTTAGAATGATGAATAAATACGTACGTATTTAGACTGATGAATAAACACGTTCGTATTTAGAACGATAAATAAATACGTATGTATTTAGAACGATAAATAAATACGTACGTATTTAGAACGATAAATAAATACGTACGTATTTAGAACGATAAATAAATACGTACGTATTTAGAATGATGAATAAATACGTACGTATTTAGAACGACCAAAAAATACGTAAGGATTTAGAATAATAAACAAATGCAATACGTGTTCACCGATACTGGTGAATGGAGGATGGCGGAAGTTAGGTTATATTAGCGAAGTCGGAACGAGAAAGGAGGGACAGAAAACGGTTCGGTTGGGAACAGTAATACGTTAAAACCCGTCAAGTTGTACGTTGGAACTTTAAAAATAATATTAAATATTACAAACAAAGATATAAAAGGTACGCTTGCAAAATACAATTCTGCAGTATGTAAAAACAGCAAAAGATGTCACCTGTCATCTCAAAAGCATCTCCAATGTCCTCGCCTATAAAATTCGATTCAATTTGTTCACCCAGACATTTGATGCTGTTGAAGTTTGCATCGTTTTTCATGGAATGCAACGAAAATTCTTCTGTATTTTTTCATCCCTTCATTTTCCCCACTACCCAAACTCTTTTTTTTCCAGCTGCAGGTTTCGGCTCTCTGATAAGAATTTTCAAAAAAGCCGTCATTTTCCTAGCCGAAATGAGCATTGCAAAATAAGGTGAAAGGAAAGAAAGTATTTTCGTTGCATTCCAACGATGCAAACTTCAATACCATGACATTCGAGAACATTGAGAATCCAATGTAGCCAATATGTTATCACATTTGGAATGTCCTGTACGTATACAGAAGTGCAGCAAATGTATCGTTGCTTTTGTTGCGCCGCTCGTTAGGTGTGGGTATAAGAAATATTCACGTATATTGTAGAAACGCATAGCACGAAGCACGTATACATAAGCTTGAGGGAGATAGCGTGCGAGGCCAATTTATTAGCGGTGCCCTTAAGGCTTATAAGCCTTTAGTTAAGGAGGTCTCCCGCGTCGTGTAAGCGCTTTGGTATCGTGTGGCTCTCTCTCTCTCTCTCTCTCACTCTCTTCTTCCTCCCCGTGGTACTCGCATACTGTAACCATAAAGGGAGTCGAAGGAGGGAGCGGGAGGGAGAGGGAGAGACGGTAAGAGCAAGTTTAACAAGAGGAGACTGCACTCTCGTGAGAAACTTAACAAAGTAAGTGGAGCAAGAGTACGGTAGCGACGCAACGTCTTTCGCTTTTGCAGCTGACCACACGTTTTGCTTGCCCAGAGGTGGTCCACCCTCTCACCCCTTCACTCCATTGCCCTCTCTCTTATTTTCTTTCTCTCTGACCTGCCTTCTCTCTTTGCGCGAGTTTTACCTTTCTCGGCTCTTTTGCTATCCTCTCGACATTGTCGTTCTCCTTCTTTCCTTTATCGTCACGACTCCCTTCGCCGTTTCCAGGAAGCTGGACAACGTCCAGGATTCGCGGGGTACAAGCGACTCTCACCGTGACTCATCCACTGTGCAATCTTGCTGCAAAAACCGGAGCACCGTCCCTGCTACACCCCTCCGACCCTTCTGCCAACCCCTCTCCCTCCCTCTCTCTCTCTCTCTCTCTCTCTCTCTCTCTCTCTCTCTCTCTCTCTTCGTCGCCCTTTCAGTTTCGTCTCCCTCTAATTTCTTCATGATCCATCATTACTCACATGTGTCCGGAAAATACTTCTGTAATAAGTCAATTGCACTTTTTGAACACATACCCTGCGAAAATTCTTCGCTATGCCGGGGCTGAATGGTTGCCTGTCGTCTTTTTGCCTTTCCCTTCCCCTAACCCTTCGACTCCACACTTTCGCCGCGAACCTCTGACTGCACATGGGGTCGATCCGACCCCAGACGTTTTTCAGATCGTTGTATTTTGGTCAATATGCTTTTTCGTTGTAGAGATGTTTTTTTTATTTCTTTTTTGAGAAAAACAAAAATTAAGTGGCAAAACATTCGTTCAAAGTGGGAGGAGTTGAAAAATACGTACTTGCAGGAAAAGGATCATCATTTTTTTTTCTAAATATAATAAAGGTCCTTTGAAGTTTTTAAAGAGGAAGGTTTGTAGATATAATGATCCTTATTTTATGGCCCGAAATTTATTTTTTGAGAAAATAAAAATTAAGTGCCCAAACATTCGGTCAAAGTGGGGGGACGCGTTGGAAAATACGTAGTTACAGGAAGAAAATCATATTTTCGTTTTGTAAATATAAAAAAGTCCTTTGCGGTTTTAAAGAGGAAGATTTGTGGATAGGAAAAAAAGACAGTGTCGATCGTCTTTGAAAAAAGTATATTTATTGGGAGGTTTGAATTTGAGGATTTTCGGGATAGTGAAAAATGGAAAAAATCGACCCCTTCGGCAGATCAATTGTTGAAAACGTATACTTTTCGCATTTTTTTACGTCAATGAGTCATTATTATTCACGTTTAACGCTATGGACGCATACGTACATTCGGTGCTCGTTGCACATAGCCCTCATGCATAACGGACGCATGCTTTTAGTTCGGTATCCTAAATACATAAATTACTACAGTAGGTCAAAATAAAAAATATCTATGAGCATTTTCTATCGTAACTCACTTACATATAGCATTATTACTTTTACTAGTAATTTAAATACTACTATTACTTTTTTAGTGACTTTTACTAGTAATTAAAATAGTACTATTGCTTTTAATACCAAATTTCACACAAAAAATGTTTTCACTTTGACCACACTACTGCATAAATGGGGTCGATTCGACCGCAGGCCCTTTTTCGACAGCTGTCCTCAGTACACGGGCAGGTTGTATGATGCGGACCGAAGGTCCACCTACATAGGAGTGGGGGAACATTCGAGCGCCGCACTGCGGCCGAATAGATTACCCCGTTTTGCGATACAGTCGGCTGTAAAAAAAATGGGGTCAAAATGACCCAGTGTGTAGTTGAAGGGGAAATCATGATTTTTTGTGTATTCATTCATTTTTTATGTGACACTTATTAGAGTTGGCGTTCTAAAGGAGAAAGAAGGTTTAAAAATGTATCCAATTTTTTCTTGTATTCCATTTTTAAATGCCATTGGAGATTGCAGTGGTGGGATGCAACGAAAATCCTTAGTTATTTTTTCATTTCGTTGTTTTCAGTACTATTTATACTCTTCTTTTGCATTTTCAGGTTATGGATCGCTAATAAGGATCTTGAAAAATATTTCCGTGCTATTTGTAGTCTAAATGCAGCATGAAAATTGGGCTAGAAAAAAGCAAAATAGTTTCGTTGAATTCTACGGATGCGAACTTCAATACCATTGTTTTTTTAGTTTTTCCGTATTTTTTTGGCACATTTAGACTACGAAAATTACCGAAACAAAAACTAACAATTCACAAAAACCAAAAATTAACAATATCCAATTTTTTTGGTTATTAGAAATTAATAACCAAAACAAATTAATAACCAAAAATAACCAAAGATTTTAGATGACAATAAAAATGGAAAAATGCGAAAATCAAGAACAACTTTCGTTGCATTCCAACGACGCAGACTTCAACACCACATTTTTTTATTCAAATTCGACGAGAACAAATTTTTGTTGTATTCTGAAACTCGAAGAAAATCCTCGTAGGCATAAAATCAATAAAGTACGGGAAGTAATCGATGAATCACTTCAGCGACTTACTTGAGTTTGTTATAACGAAAAAAACATGAAAATAATAATAAAATCGAGCTTGCAAAAACGATAAATCATGAAAATAGGCAAAAAGTCACAAAATCGTAATTTCTGTAAGAAAAATCACGTGAACGATGCAAAAAGTTATGAAATCGAAATTTCTATAACAATAACGGAAAATATGAGGAAAAAAATCGTAAGGTTGAATTTTTTGCAATGAAATGTTTTTAAAAAATCATAAAATTGTAAGATAATATTCGATGACAATTTTAAGCGTAATTGTGCGCCCAGCAGCTTTTCGTACGTGCGAGGGAGCCAAACACTTCGGTATAGCGAGGAAAAATTACACCTGTAAGAGGTTCTCGCGAGGAATGCTCTATCCAAGAGGACAAGAGTAGAAGGATCCTTCGACTCGCCCACGTTCAGACCATTTTCCTCTTCTCTCGCAGGGAGGAAACGAGGATACAAGGAGTTCTCGTTCTCGGTATACACGAGAGATCTTATAGGCAGGTCGGGATTTCACGTTGTTTCTTACGGATATATACGTCTGTGGCGTGTAACCGCGGCGTTGAGAGGCTCCTCCACTCCTCGCTGCGAAGACTTTTTCTCGACTGCCCTCGACCGCGACCCTGACCATTCTCAGCGTGTGTCTCCATCCCCGTCGCGCTCTTCAACAACCCACGAGCTACGGCTACCTCGTCGCGAGCACTCGACGCACTTTTTCGGAAAATCACTTTATTATTCTTCATACAGGACAGATTTTTATTTCACGAAAATTCAACGTAACTTCTCGAGACTCTCGAGGCCGAGGGTTGCTCGAAGAAAAAAGTAATTGTAGAGGAATTGTCTACTTTTGCATGTTTAATTTACAGAAGAAAGCCGGGAAATCCGCTTAAGGGAAAGTCCACTTTTTACTTAGTTAGTGCATTGCAGAAAACAAATGGGCGTATTATATCGCGAGTGAGGAAAAAGAAATTATGTCGTGTATCGCGATCCTCGTCGTCGGTTTTTCCTTCTAACGGAAGTCAGAGGATCGTTCCAGAATGGATCTCCCGAGAAACTGTCAGCAAGATCTGAAAAACGCGAAGTCGGACGATTTTGTTATTACGAACATGTTGCTTATCGTAATGTATAACGCGGATTCAAATCGACGATCAAATCTCAAAATTCACCGAAAACGAACTCACGAAATGAAACAAAACGACGATTTTTGGAAAAAATTAAGCAAATTAAACAACCTCGCAAAACCGATTACTATCACGATTTGTTTAAAAAATCTGAGAAACAAACCCAAACAAATTTAAAAAATCGAAAAATTGTTATGATGATTTGTTAGATTGAAATCGACGATGAAATCACAAAATTCGCCAAAAACGAAATCACGAAATAAAATAGAACGACGATTTTTGGAGAAAAAAAATTAAGCATACAGCCAAACAACCTTGCAAAATCGATTGATGTCATATTTTGTTTAAAAATCCAAGAAAGAATCCTAAAGAAATTCAAGAAATCGAAAAATTGTTATCGCGGTTTGATAGATTGAAATCGACGATGAGTTCTCAAAATTTACTGAAAGCGAACTCACAAAATCAAATAGAAGGACGATTTAATGGAAAAAAAGCAAACAAACTGAACAATCTCGCAAAATCTATTACTGTCATGGTTTTTTTTTTAAATCCAAGAAACAAACCGAGACAAATTTTAAAAATCGAGAAAATTGTTATCGTGATTTGTTGGATTGAAATCGACGATAGAAGCACAAAATTAAACAAAAATGAACTCACGAAATGAAATCGAACGACGATTTTTGGGAAAAATGAAGCAAACAAACCAAACAACCTTGCAAAGTTGATTACTCTCCTAATTTGTTTAAAAAATCCAAGAAACAAACCCAAACAAATTTAAAAAGTGAAAAAATTGTTATCATGTTTTGTTAGATTGAAAAAATCGAAAAAATGTTTCGATGGTTTGTTAGATTAAAATCGATGATAAAATCTCAAAATTCACCTAAAACGAACTCTCGGAATGAAATAGAACGACGATTTTTTTTAACAATTAAGCAAGAAAAAACCTGACGACGTCGCAAAATCGATTACTGTCATATTTCGGTTGAAAAAAAGTTGAAGAAACAAACCTAAAGAAATTCATCAAATCGAAAGAATGTCACGATGTTTTGTTCGACAGAAATCGATGGTGACATATCTAAATTTACTGAAAACGAACTCACTAAATGCAACAGTACCACAATTTTCTGGATAAATTAAGCAAACAAACCGAAAGAAACTCAGGAGATTAAAAAAAATATCAGAATCAATTTCTCATAAAGAAAATAACAAAGAAAAAACAATCTAAGACAAACTCAATAAAAATGATTAAAAAAATACCTTGAAATTTGCAAGCGACTTTCGCTATGGTGCATATCCCCTCGTTGTCTCGAACGAATCCAGGAGCGCAAACGCACCCAGGGCGACAATCCTCGACGACGGGGTGAAAATTATCGGGGCACAGACCTCCCGGATTATCGCAAGACGCGTCGCATTTGGTGACGTAACAAGGCGTGAAATATTCTGCTTTCCAGGTGTTACAGAAGAACGATATTTTTCGTCTCGATAAAACGAGTGGCAGTGCCCAATCGAGCGTTAAAAACGTTGAAGCGATGAGAAGAACGGTGAAATTCATGGTGGCACTCGAGGCACTGACTCGATTATTCCAGCGTCGCGAAACTTTTATACAATTTATTATCGCACCTTCGATTATCGCTCGAGCGAGCCGACGGAAAGCCAACAATAGTAATCACAATGACGAATTGCTCTCGAGATCGCGGTGAATAAGAGAATTGGCGAACAATAGTTTCCTTCGGCCAGCGCCGATCGATATGATCGATCAATTTTTCATCGCGGTGAAAAATCGCTTTAGCCAATATCCAGCAAAAAATTCAGTCCAGAAATTCATCAGTATCGATCGTAATTTCATAACTGCCCCTGTAATTTTGCATATAAATAATTAATTTACAAAAATAGCTAGAGCTTAAAAATAGTTCTTCATGAATAGACCGAATTTGGGCCTTAGTGAAGATACTTGAGTGATATGTTCCTTACAAAACGTGGGGGGGGGGGGGGGGGGGCGTGTTGAAATTCCGAACTTCGAATGCTCCCACGGTTTCAAAATCCGAATTTTAATGTTCCGAAATGACAAGGTTCGTCAAGATCATGCCAGCGAAAGTCTACACAGTTGACTGTAAATAATGCAGAACGTATAACATTGCCTAGATACATTTCAAAATTGACGTAAAATCACTTCCCAATAAATAAAAAAATTGAAATAATTCGTCGATTTATTGTAAATTTTGAAACTTCAAAACTTCCATAGCCGAATTATTTTGACGGTGTTCAGATTTTCGAAATGATGGTCTTTCGTGTGAAATTCTTTCGGAGTTTTTATCTTTCGGGGTGTTATTGTTTCAGAGTTTTGAGCGTTCTGATCATTCACAGTTCGGAATTTCAACTCGGCCCCGTGTAGGGGTGCATCAACGTTCTATGCCTGGTTGTAGAAGTCGAAAACGGCCCATTTTTGGGATTTTTTTTTAGAAATTCGTGATAATAACTTTCTACAAAAATTAGGTATTTGAAGAAGTATGATCTGAAGAACACTCTGTAATTTTTATGTGTAAAAATATTTAAACAAAAAACAATTTACAGCCGATGTCCGGGAAGCACCTCTCGAAACTAATAAATCCAAACACATTTCGTTGGTATATTAGTTTATCCTATGATTAATCGAAGGAATTTCCGAAATATCAAAGAAAATGACGCGTGTTCAAGTAAGTCTTGATTTTTGCGAAAAAATTGGCATTTTTCGTTCATCAAATTCGAAGTATGCAACGCAAAAAAAATCCTTGCATCAAATACCACATCATTACATCTAGAAAAAATTCTAAAAATTTCAAAAATATCGATGCAGTATTTTTTCGAGATATTTTGCTCGCCGACTTTGGAAACGTACTTTCGAGAAAAAAAAGCGTTTAAAGTTTCGAACGACGTTCCGAGACTTCCGACGGGCGTTGACATAAAAGCCTACAAATCTGTTAATTTTCATTCTATCACCTTGAATCTTTCAGGGAACGTTTATAAGATGATATACTGTCAAAAAAAAGATTCGTCTTAATAAAAGTGATTTTTCGACTTTTACAACTGGGCATAACGTATTCTTCGAAAATCACCTCCTAAGCGAGTGAAACGGGGTTTAAAAGTTTGTATGGAATTCCTTGCGTGTACCAACGCGGGCGAAGCCGCCGAGTGAAGCCAGTTTTTCATAAATATCAACCTCAATGGAACCGAATAAAAATCGTCCTCTAATTTCAATAAATTTCCCCCTCTAGGACTGACCAGCAATACCACCACAAGCTTCAAAATCTCCACTCCGTTGAATTACATCGATACCTTCTCGTAAAAATAAAATTACCATCCAACCTTTCGTCATCTATACTCGCGGGCTCTCTACGATCACCCAACACTCGTCACCCTACTATTTCCGGTTTCCGCCCAGTCACCTATCCCAGTATCGGCCCAGACCAACTCTCGACACGACAGACGACAGAATAAATCGGTAACTATCACTGCCAATCCGATTGTTGTGACGTCGAGGCACGTTTCCGTTATAAAACAGCCCAATAATACATAAAGTAATACTCGAACGTATAAACCTGCACGTTAAACGTAATCCGTGATGCCAGAGATCGAGCACAGCCGATCGAGAGAAAAATCCCCGTGACGTACCGTCTTTCTGAGTAAGGCTATTATCGATTTTCTTCATCTCTTACCTCGCGAGTTTCTCAGCTATAAAGCCATTTCTGTCATTCGATGCTAATGCCGCGCACACGGGCGTCGCGAGAGATATCCTCCTCAAATGGCACTCTCTCGCCTCTCCTCTTTTCCTCTTTCTTCGGCGTCGCACGAAGAAAACTGGCGACTTCGCGTCCCGAGGATCGTGGGAGCCACTCAACGGGATCTGCCAACACACCATGCCAGTTCATAGGCTCCTCAAATACACACACACACACACACACACACACACACACACACACACACACACACACAACACACACACACACACACACACACACAACACACACACACACACACACTCACGTATATATACATATACATATATGCTTTATGCAATGAACATATAGATGTGTGTGTGTGCCAACGCTCGATATATATATATATATATATATATATATATATATATATATATATGACACTACCGGCGAAAAGTTTCCGAACAAAAAATTCTAAAAAGTTCCGGAACGTTTTTTTATGCCATTCCGCCGATAGTTGACATAAAATAATTTAATAAACGGCATTTTGCAGGGGAGAGATTCACCTTCAATTCGTTTTTTTTTCACTATTTTTTTAAGACTAGTACCCTTTTTTGAAAACGACCATTTTTTGCCTTTTTTGTTCCTTCTCTGGTGGACCCCGTTTACAGACAACATTTTTTCATGCATTTCTTTGACCGGAATCATAAAGGGGGAAGTTTAAGCTTCAATTTTGTTTTCGTTTAAAGCTTCGAACGATTATTTTTTCTAATGATATTTTGATTAAAAAAGAAGAGACTATCTGAAAAATAACGTGTAAGGCGAAAACGAGAAGGATTGAAGGAAAACCTCAAGATAGTAAAAAGTTGAATCGGTTTTCGTTGAGTTCACGAGAATTTTTTCAGATTTCTTTTCGAAATTTTTTTGTCACTCATTTCTGGTAAAAAATCAGATGGTTTAATTACCGTAACTCGAGAACTAAGGGGTTTGTGGTAAAACATCAAGAGAGGAAAAAATTGCAATAAAATATTGCAATATAATTATTTCAGATTATTTTTCGACATTTTTGTTTCGTCTATTTTCGGTCAAAATCAGATGATTTAATTACCGTGCCTCGAGAACTAAGGGGTTCGTGGTGAAATATCAAGAGAGGAAAAAATTGCAATGGAATTATTGCAGATTTTTTTTCGACATTTTCTTTCCCCGTTAAAATATTATATTTTTCTAGTCGCGTCAATCGATTGATTTCAACTGATTCTAATAATGCGTTGAAAATAGAAAAATACAATTATTTCCTCTCTTGAATTTTTGGCACAAACTCCAGAGTTGTCGAGTTACGGTAATTAAATGATTCGATTTTTTACCGAAAATTGGAAAGTAGTAGTGTAAGTATATACATACTTACTTATTTCTTCATATATTTGGTCAGTCGGAAGGACGTAATTCGAGGCATCGAAAGCCCCGAATTATTGGAACTTCCGGTCTTTTTCGGTCTCCGAAAATCTATGCACGTTCGGGGTAGCAAATTCGCGGATTTTCTCCGGCTCGTTCGGCAAGCCCGATAAATTTGCTCGTCTCTCGAAAAACGCGGGAACTCTCACGACGCCGATTGCGAGAGTTGCTTACCCACTTTGGAAGCTGCAGGCACTTCCTGCTCCCGGAGAATTCGAGTACGCGCACGCTCTCCGCGTTACTCTTAATCTCGCAATCTCAGCTGTCACGATCTACCTCAACGTCGTTTATTTACTTTTTCTCGTCTTTATTTTTAATACGTGGAAGGGTGATTCGGAATATTGAAACACACGGGCGCAGGCTAGAGTAAATATTTAGTCTCGGATACAGGTCGAGACTCCACTCTGCCGTTCATCCTCTCCAGACATTACACATACGTATGTGCGTGTGTATATATATAAATCAAGCCGAGGAGTCCAGACGTATGTTTTCTTGAGCCTGAATCGACAGTCGTTGGGAAAAACTTAATTTCAAACTCAAATCCAATCTCAGCTTTCAACGGAGTGCGCTCGTAGTAAAATTGACTTTTCGAAGTTCGAACTCTCGCTCGCCAGAACGAACGTAAACTCGATTTAACAATTTGCCAGAGACTTGAGGAAGGACACGACTGTAACGGGCTGGAAAAGAACATTTTGTCAGCATTTTTTTGTCGAGTAGATTATTCATTTGGGACTTCAAAAAAAAAGTATGTTGTTACGCATACATTGAACTTATTTCGTGTACATTTTTATTAGAAAAAGATGAAATTCAACAACGTTATTGAGGTTTAATAGAGACTTTGTATAAAAGAGTGATTCAACGGCCGAATCGATAACCTGACAATGGTAGGTTTAAAAAATTGAAATAAAAAAGTTTTATGACTTATATTAATGTAATTGTCGATGTACGTAGTCGATTTTTGAGACAAAAGAATTCACAAAGTGGCGGGTGTTGAACAAAAAGTGTAATTTTGGCGAAATTTTTACTTATTTTCGGGGGCTCAAACAAAATTTTATATTTGGGACCTGAAGAAAAATAGCAAATAAAAGAAAAACGGCTACGTACGAGGTTAGCTACGAGGTTAGTACTGCAAGTACGGAATTATTTTTTTTTTTACATGAAAAATCGGGCAATTGTAGCTAGATTTATGATTCCGGCCAGGTCGAAAAAAGTCGTTTCGAAAAAAAAGCAACTGAAAAATTTTAGCAAACGTAAATAGTTGCGCCACCTGCTCTCACCAAGTCATCTGTAACTCGGTCAATTTTCTTTTTCAAGAGTCAAGTTTCTTTAGCTTGAATTTTTCAGATATTCTTGAATTATTCCGATTTTTTTACTCGTCACCGTGGTGCCCCCTTAAATTCAGAAACAAAATCGAGCTAAAATTTGACAGATTCGAGACTGTTTCTTTTTATCGCTTAATTTTGTCCAGCTTTCACCACCCCATGAGGGTGGGTTCCGGAAGTTAAAGATCGTTGCCGATTTTTTTTGTGGCTTCTCTTAGGCACTAAAAATATGTAACGCAAAAAACAGCTGAGAATGTCTTTACCGCCGGAGATATTAACTTGATTTTCACTTCTCGACCCCCAATAAGGTTGGATTCTAGGCCACAAAACTTTTTTACCGTTTTGTATGGTCTCTAGATATTCTGGAGTAGAAATATTCCCGAAAGCGATTAATAAATACTAAAATTAAAAAAAAATACATTGCAAACTTCAGACTCACATACATTACAACCGTTCGAACATTTCCGATGTTGATGAATTTTGCATCATTGCAACGCAATGAGAATTCTCTTTTCTATTCTTTCGTCCCTTTATTTTGTATTCTTGTCCAAAATCTCTGTCCGCAGATTCACATTAGATCTGAATTTACATATAAATTTAGCCATCCAATCCGAAGCCTAAAAAACGCTTGAGTGGTCGCGATAGTCTGATAAAGCGAAAGAAAAATTGGGTGTTTCTTAAAAATGCATTTTCATTGCACTCCAACGATTCAACCTTCAGCATTACAGTTTGCATTGCAAAAAAGTTTTTCCCCGACATTTTGTAATTGGACAGCGATCAGCACGAAAAATTCTCGCCTCGGTCATCCCCGAAAAAGTGGCGAAAATCATCGCGGTTCCCTCGCGCCGAGGCAATTCCATAAATGGACCGACGAGGACCACGCGAAAGGGCAGCACAAACGCGCTTCGTATACGAGGAGGATGCGTACGCATTTATCTCTCGTTTCTCGTGTGCGCGCGCGCGGTCGAGTTTTTTTTTTATGAATTAAAGTGGGCGTCATCCAACTATGGGATATTGGAGGACTCCAAGTGCCTCTCCGGTTCTCTTTGTTGCAACGCTCTGTAATACCTCTATAGATCGGTCATGACAAGAACCGGGAACGCGGAGGCCCCACCTAAATAAAAAGTTGCGCCGCATCCTAACGCGAGCATGTTGGACTTTCGTTGCAAAAACTTTAGTCATCTCCTCGCTTTTGGATTGTATTTTTTTTTTCTTCGTTAACTTCTCCACAGTATTTGCCAGTATATATTTATTCCTCTAACGGTATTTATATTATTCGTGCTCATATGTTTTTCCGCGTCGTTGTTTATATTTCTGCATCGCAGCTGCGTGAGGTTTTTAGGGTTGTCTGGCCCTACGAACCCCTGTAAATGTCGCCGCGTCCGTTCATCCGTCGTGCCGCTGCGTAACTTCTACCGTCTGCCGTCTGACGATGTTCAAGTTTGCATCGTTGGAACGCAACGAAATATTTACTTTCCGAATTATCGGATTTTTTTACAGGGGGGCGTACACAAATTACGTAACGCAAAGTTTCCCAATTTTTTACCCCCCCCCCCCCACTCCTCCCCACGTAACGGAACCGTAACGCTTGGCCAGGACCCCTCCTTATTCCGTTACGTAACGGGTGCTTTGTCGTCAATAATTGCGATTTTTTCATAGACATAACTAATTATGAAAGGGCAGGGTTTATACTCATTTTATGAAGTATATATTCATCTAGTTTTATACCATTTTTTATGACACAATCTTGAAAATTAACCGATAGATATGCCTTGATTTACGAAGAAAAAAAATGTCTCTTCATTGCCCCATCGATATCTTTATGAAAGGTTATCTGTAAATTAATAATCAACAATTTATCGATATCTATACAAATGTAGCTATCGTTATGCGTAGCCGTTTTTTTATTTTGGTTTTTTTTTACAAAATGTCAACAGTTTGGACATTTTTTCTATTTTCAAGGCCCTTTTTCTGTATTCAAGCAATCTTTAAAAATGGTAATTATCAAATGTTCAAAAACACGCATACGTACCACCTTAGTCACTGCGATTAAAAAAATGTAAAAAAAAAATTGAAAATCGTTTGATAAGTTTTTAAGTATTCGCTCGGACAAGGTCGAAAAAACTAGTTTCAAGAAAAACGCGTTCGGATTTTCGTTCCGTGTTTCTTGATATAAAGTTATGTTTTTTCTAGAATATCGATATTTACATGGAAGTATCTAATCGCGAGTGATATGACGATTCTTCATCTTCATGATAGTTCACAAAATAATATGAGGCTGTAATTTATCTATTGTAAATGATGCCACACATGTAGGGACTAAGTGAACTAACCGGTTGCTCTACCTTTTCTCACTAAAGTGACTATAACTCCGTCAATTTTCGGACTGGTGAATAAAAATGTGGCCAACATATTTTTCAATACATGTACTTTCAAGAATTATAAAAATAAAAAATTCCTTCAAATTTTGCTTGGGGGATACTGTGCTACTGTGCAATTTCTTGCACAGTGACTTTCCCTCTTAACTGACATTGCGTATAGAAAGCTGTGAGCTGTCCGCAGTAAAATTGCACGCGAGGTTTAAATTCAAAACTTGAACATGCTGGAATTTCGCTATTTCTGGCAGTTTTAAAATCGTGACGTAACGCAAATCGTGACCCCCCCCCCCCCCCCCCACGTACGTAGACCGTAACGCCTGGTCGACTCCCCAAATTGCGTTACGTAATTTGCGTACAGCCCCCAGACTTAGGAGACACCACTATAACGGGCCGGAAACCAGTAGTTTTTTTCGATTTTTTCGGTCTACGAGATTATTTATTTAAAATTTCAAAAAAGGTATGTTATTCAGCATACATTGAATTTGTTTTGTGTAAATTTTTATTTTGAAGAATTGAAAATTAGAAACGTTATTGAGCCTCCGAATAGTGTGGTTTAATGGCCGGATCGATAACTTGACAATGGGTTTTCTGGAAAATAAAAATAGAAATTTGTTATAATCTGTATAAACGTAGTGCTCGTTGTACGTAGCCGTTTTTGGAAAAAAAAAATATTCAAAAAGTTGCGGGTGTTCAGACGAAAGTGTAATTTCGGCGAATGTTTTACTTATAATTGGGGGCTTAATAAATACTAAATCAAAAACAACAACAATCCTGTCCAAATGCATATCCTGCCTTAAGTACTTGCACCTATAATGAGTGACCAAGGAAGGAATTTTTTTATAATTGCACTGTTTTGATTTTCAATTTTATTGAACATTATTTTTTACTTTTCAGTACAGTAGCTTTTAAGTTTTCTAAACGTTTTTTTGCGTCTATCTTTTTCAATTCCGTTTCGAATCCGATAAGTTAACAAACGCAAACACGACGAATGATCGTTTTCTCAATACGTTACTTGCAGATTTATCAAATCGAAAATGTGATAGTAAAGGCGGCAAATTCACCGAGGCCAGCGGCCTGGATCCTCGAGAGATCTTTGGACGGTGAGACATTTCGGCCCTGGCAGTATTACGCCCCGAGTGACGAGGAGTGCTGGAGCCGATATTCCATTCAACCGTTGACGGGAAAGCCTCACTCGATCGGCGACGACGAGGTCGTCTGTACCAGCATATATTCGCGTCAGACACCGATGGAAAATGGCGAGGTACGTGAGCACTCGCAATATTAATCGGCGACATTTCTAAATCCATGCACCCGGGAAAACTCTCTGGAAACCTCATATCGTTTGTTGCAACGACAACGCGAAAGAAAATAAAAGAAACTAATAATGAGGGTATAATGAGAGGTCTCGAAGAGCGCGTGTCCGCACATATACGCGGGAAATATACGTGTGTGTGTGTGTGTGTGTTGGACGCTTTAGTCTCTTATTTTGTTCTCTGTGGGGTGGTACATGTGTACAGCCACATATGTGCACATGGACACGAGAAATTCTCGTCGCTGCACACACGAACGTCATCGATCATTAATTATCCTTCGGTTTACAAGCTCCCGACATAAAACGCATTTCCCAATTACATGATTGGATGATTATCGAGCGCCGTTTTAGCGCCAGTGTACAAAACTCGCCACGAGGGAGAGAGAAAGAGTGAATACGTTTTGTCGAGACGATAAAACGATCTCGTGAAACACACGACACCCGGTTCCGTCTCTCGTTATGTCGCGACGATAATACTGTATATCGTTAAAATAACGTTAGCCATTTATTTATATTAAAAATGACAGGGGAAAGGTGTACGAGTTGATCCCTTGAGGTAAGATGATCATTTTCAATAGCGACGAAACTATTAACGCTGTCTAGGGATATTCTTTGGTAAAACATAGCGTCCGGTACCCCCACCTCGCGTTGGTCAATTTATGATAGCGGTGTGATCGACGCACTTGTTTTGAGGGAAAAAAATTAATATTGTGCGCTGTAGATCTAAGGCACGGTTGACTTTAAGCTTAGGTAACTTTTATTGTATACTGCCAGTTGCAATCATTGTTGTGTATCTGGCTTTATAATATCCTCAATTTGGGTTTTCGTTGGCGTGGTAACAGTGGAATACTTATAGGTTATGTTACCAAAATGATTCCCTGCTAGTAAAAACGTACAAATAACGTACCTACTTTATTTTTGTTAAATACATTGTCTACTTATGCTTAAACTACGATGCTAATGTATAATTGATATCACAAATAATAATTGATATGCCTAAGTGATTTGAGACTGGCTGTAGAAGACTGGTTTAGTGTAATTCTCGTTGGGTGAGATAAAACTTGAAATATAAAGGTAATTTAACTTGTAAGTTCAGTTTATGTTGTTTACCTATGATTAACGGGTTACCCCCACTTGTAGCGCAAAAAAGGCCTTTTTCATGATTTTTTAAAAAGAAAATTACAACACTTTTTTAATCGATCGATCGATATACCATCTTAAGGAGGTACGGTGATTGGAGCGAGTCCAAGATAAAAGCCCGATTTTTTTAAATAACATTGTCGAGAGCTTCGTCCATGCGTATACGGAGTTTCCACGAGATTTACCGTACAGTTTTCCAGTTATTAATTGTTAAAGTTGGTCAATTAGTCACACGTAGACGACAAAATGTGCCTGTCCTCTCATATATCGATTTTTTTGTGCTACTTGGAGCCAAGACACGCGTAAAAAAAACTGACGGTTGCGTTCGTTGGTTCGTTGTGATCAATAAGGCAACTTGAATTGGAAAGCTCACCGCAGAAATAAGCAATAAATTTAGAAATAAAGTCGCGAAAAACCGAAGTATTCGGCGAGAGAGACGTCTCGTGACGTAACCGCAGCCATCTTGCTCGAAGTGTGGCAACGCCGGATACCCGCGCAAATTTGATTCTTCTATCGGATATTTTCAACGCGAATTAAAAATATGGTTGTGTGAATCCGTACGTTTTTTAATCGATTATAAAAGGCCTTTCGTCGATATTTACTCAAAGTTCTTTTATGTATAGCTAAGGCATCTCAACCTTTCTGGCGACATGCATACAACGCATTTATATGTGGATTCAGCATGGAAAAACCGTCATATAAAATGAACGTTTGTTTTTATATCTGCAAATATTGTGAAAATTAGGAAAGGGAAAAATAACATAACAATCGATGAAATATGTTTTGACTTCGGACAGATTGGACATTGGATATTGAGGTTAACGTCAACGCGACGTTTTTCATTTGCATTCGCAATATCATCTTTTCACTCTCTAATTCTTGTCCGACAGAATCTACCTTTGTCTCTAAACTGGACTTCAGGTACAATCCTGTTACTCTAAATTTCTACATTACTTATTTTCATTCTCCATGTTTACCGGCTACCAAAAATAATAAGCCGAGCGCGTGGGACCGATGACAGCTATCGAAAATGCAACGATGCTAAACGTCGACGATATGGCGTACTACTGAAGTCGAGTAGTAGATTATTACGTTTGTTTTCATATTATAAAAATAATAAGTAGCTTGAAATTCAATACTTAAAAAATATTTCTCGAAATATAGGCCACACACATATGTCTAAAACGTAGCGGTATTATGGCGAAAGATAGACTCTTAGTTTACTAGCGTGGTCATCACCGTACCTCCTTAAAGAACACATCTTGAAGAACTTTCAGTAATTTTTTTATTGAAAAATATTACATTGTTTAGTGGCAAATGGCCGTCAATGAAATAATGTTTTTATATACACGGTTTGCGGCGACCAACATTACGGTGAAGTGGATCATCTGAAAAAAAATGCGGATGGATTTAGTCAAATATAAGTATAAACTAGTCTTTAATTGAAGGATTTAAAAAAAGATTCATTTTTCACAAAATGGCGGACGGTCAAAGTTAATGGTTCGATTTTAATGAAACAAATCGAACGATTGAAGACTACATTTTTATGTATTAAATAAGCCTGCAAAATTTCAAGAAGATGGGTTCATTAGTGTTCGAGTAATCTTGGTCACCGACTTCAGAAATGCCATTTTGAGAAAAACGCGTTTAAAGTTTCAATTGGCCGGTCGTTTACACAACGGATTCTTCTCTTTCAACGCTCATATCTCAGTCAATTTTGTTCGGATCGACTTGAAATTTTCAGGACATATTCTCAGATTCTTATACTTCAAAAAAAATGCAATAAAAAAATCGATTTTTTCAAAATCGCAAGTGGGGGTAACCCCTTAATATATATAAATGTGTTGTAAACTGGAGCAAATTTTTATTTCCGTTTACCTAATTCCTCCAAAATAAGAAAAATCCCAAAATAGGAGCAAGATGATTCGGGGGATCTTCTTGTTCATACCCTAGGGATCATCTTGAATATCGGGGTGTCCAAGATGCGATTATATTTTTAGTCAGATTATATTTGACTAAATCCATCCGCAGTAGTAAACGCTCTCATATCTTAGTTATGTTGAATATCTTTGAAATTACGAGCATTCTCCCTTAGGGGGACCATCTCGTACACATTTCCCCTACATACAGCATATATACGGACACTGGTGGGTGCGGTGCCGGGGTCCGGCTCCGGCGGTCCTTCGAGTTGAGTAGCGTTGTGCATGACCGAGGTATTTTGGTTCTTGCTAGCTAAAATCTAGTAAAAGAAATTAGATAAAGTAAAAAAATAACTTTCATTGCACGCCAACGATCTAAAATTCAATCCTAAGAAGGGTTATACGTTGGAAATGAGGAAAAAAAATATAAATAATATACTTACGAGATTCATACGAATTTCATGAACTTCTATAATAGTAAATCTAGAAATAATTCTGAAAGAACTTCTAGTTAAAATAACCTTGCCTGTAAATTGTTTAACTTTAATTGTAAATAATAACTTCAACTTGATATATATTCAGTACCGGTCAGAAGTTTTCGATCACTTTGGATAAATGCAAAATTTTCGATTACTCTGGATAATTGATTAATTATATTAGAATTATATGATTAATTTCATAGAACTATATAGTATCGTTGTACAATGAGAAATTAGATGCATTTTACATTGTTCTAATATAATTTTGCGATTGTCCCAAGTGATCCAAACTTTTGACAGTTACTGTATACAGATATAAAGTTAATAATAATAATTTATAGTTAAGGTTATTTGTACTATAAATTATTTTTTAACATATTAATATATATGCTGTATAATTGCATGACTGCGAACGCATACGCTTGCGGGTTTTTACGTATTACCCTTCCTAATTAAACTCTTTATATTAAGGTGTAGTAAAAAGAAATCCATTATTGTTGCATGAAATTGAAGGCAAAAATAATGGATTTCTTTTTACTACATAGCAGTGCTAGAGTCAAATGTCCAATTTTTCGAATCGCTTATTTTTTCGTAACATATTCACAGCAAATTGTATATTGAAATGAGCCGATAATTTGTCATCATTTGTCATCTGGCCACATAGTATTATCCAATAACCATTGGTTATCTTTTTTATTTCCACTTCTTTAGACCTGATAGGCCAATTTTCGTCATTTCGAAATTAGCAAATAACCCGTGCGGAAAACTGATAGGGCATCCCTAATAAAAATAAGGGCCTTTCAGGGCTTCCCTAGGGCTTTCCCTAGTAGGGATTTCCACAATGGGCCCAGACTTGGCCATTATCGGGATAAACTTGTAGGGATTTCCACAGTAGGCACCGACTTGGCCATTATGGGGATAAACCTGTAGGGATTTCCACAATAGGACCCGACTTGGCCATTATAGGGATAAACCTGTAGGGCTTTCAACAATAGGCCCAGACTTGGCCAGTATAGGGATAAACAATTAGTGATTTCCACAATAGGCCCAGGTCTGACTATTATAGCGATAAACCAGTATAAATAGCTTACGCTACATGGTTGATGGTATTTCAATTATTCAAATCGATTATATACATCGATCGAATAATATTATCGAACGCAAATTGGGAAAAAGCGTAAGGGCATTAGCAAATAAAAAATCAACGATGAACACAAATATTCAGACAAACATCGGACAGTATTTATTTATCAAATTAAAGAAACCTTTTACATAGATACAAACAATTACTCATAGTTTCACCTATACATGGAGTAATAGCTAGCGCATAAATGTGAACAGTCCCAACCGGTTTTCTCGACATTTTTATAGCAACTAATTCCCGCTCAATACTCATCATAGGGAAAATTATTTCTTCTGAAGACTTCGCTGATATTTCCCATTCATACATTTTATCTGACTGTGTAGGATAAGTAAATAAATTGGTCTTTGATTTCCAGATCTTTCCCTCAATGGAAATAGATTCCAGTGATTCAGTAGACCCATATATTTGTTTTATTTCTACTACACATCCATTCGTTAGAATGGATGTGTAGTAGAATATATTTGTTTAAATAATGCAAAAGACTGGCATAACTATATAACTATAATCAATGTGATAATCTTATAATTTCAAACTTCACGGCGGGGTAAAGTTAATTCGACGAAAAAAAGGCATGTTTTTAAGATTTTTTTGGCGTAACGAATAGTGCTCGTTTATTGAAAAATTTACATATAATAAAGTAACATTTGAACAACATTCTCCTAAATTTGCATTGCAAAATATTCCAAATTGAGCGAGTGAAAATTAAACCCCGGAGGCGCCTCGAAAAAAAGTTGGTTTGCGGTGTGCACCATACCTCGCAACAGAATCATTTGAAACAAAAAAATCAAAATGCATTTGTTAAAGGAGATGTTTCTCGAGGTAATGACGGGAGGATTTTTTTTTTCGATTTTTCGTAGCACTTGGGAGCCAAAAACCCGATTTTCGCTAAAAAAATCGGCTAATTTGTTGTTGAAAAATTAGTAATTATTTTAAAAAACTAAAAAGCTCTCGACAATACCTGGTGAATTATGTGAAGAAGTACTGTGCAAAATTTCAAAGCGATTGGTCCAGTAGATTTTGAGTTATCGTGCACACGGACTTCAAATATAACAAGTCTCAGAAAAACGGTTTGAAAAACGCAGGAGAGAAGAGAACGGCATGGAGCAATAGACGCTCAAATACTCATAACTTCGTCAATTTTACTCCGATCGACTTGAAATTTTAACACAATAATCTTGATATATTATGCATTCATTTTTAAAAAATTTTTAAAATGAAAAAAAAAATTTAAATACTTTACCCCGCCTTTAAGTGTTACAAGCTATATCACAATTCTAAAAAATGTTATCATAGTGGATAGTTCCTCAAAAATAAATGTTTGCAGTGAAGAGAGTTCGCCTCACATTATTTTTTGTATTAATTTTATCATGGCAGTTTGTCATAAAGGCTCACATGCAAATACGCAATCACATTTCTACGCGCGCACACATACATACACATGTACTCACGCCCACACCTGTGCACATGAACAATTACATAAAAACAAATACAGATATACCCTGACGCATTTAACATACACGTATATCCACTGATACGGATATTTTATGGCGCTGAAATGGTTTTGATGAGGCGCCGTTGAGGCATTTTCAGGGCGCTAAAATGGTTTTGATGAGGCGCCATTGAGGCAACTTATAAGGCCCCGGTCGCAGCGCCTTTAATGGCCCTTGTTGACAAAGTGTGACCGGCCGCTAACGGCCCTCATGTGGCTTCCAGATTAGGGCCCGAATCAAGCTAGGGGAATATTATTGGGGCCCGATCACAGCCCCAACTCAATTTCCGCACGGGAACGTTTAATTTTTATGGCGCTGAAGCTTGCATCGTTGGAATACAACGCATGTGCTTTTTCTTGTTTTATCATTTTTATTATAATTCAAATTTCTCGCGGTCGTAGATTTCGACCAAAGGTAGGAAAATTCATTTGATAGATTTTCTCACCCTAAGTCACCGAAAGAAAGTGCGAGCAATTAAGGGAAAGTTATCTTCCGTTGCAATCGAACGCTGCAAACTTCAGCGTCATTAATTTTACGCGTAATGCGATACAAGTCAGCATATCATTAGGTCGAGCGATAAGTTCTCTTTTAAGGGGGAAGACATTGAACACCCGTTTGGAGAAAAATGTTGAAAATCGATTAAATGCTAAGCGTTGAAAGAAAAAGATTGAATTTTTCGGAAAAATGACTACATTCCGCAATCAAAAAATACGTTTTTTTCCCCAAAGATTTATACCAAATATCATCAGAATCGGTCGATTAGTTTTTCAGCCATACGTCACGCCAGTTTTCAAAATGCAGTTTAGAAGCCCGTGCAATTTTAAAAGATGAATTTTAAAAAATACCACGTAACAGCCAAAAGTAGTAATAAAGCATACCCTAAGTCTAAAAAATGGCGAAGAAATATTTCCTTCAAAAAAAAAAAATCATGAAAATAAAAAATCATCGCTCAAAGGTATCTCGCCCCTTAAAAATTTGACCGTGCGCCTGCCTGCCTTCTACCTACAGACTTCGCATTTAATTTCCTCGGACATCTTTGATTTTCGTTTAAAATCGTCGAAAGCACATAGAAACACGTTTATCGCGTCAACCCGATATATGTTTGAGTGGCGCCCAAAAACTCCGTGAAAACGATTTCCACGGATTGCCACGACCGTTCTGCAAATTTGCGCACATCATCTCTACTTTTGCCTTCACAAAACGTTCCCCGGAGATCTGGTTTTCTTCGAGTTTCCGTTTGTTTGTTTTATCGTCCCTCGGAGTGGATATATACCGTAGGAGCGCAACGATTGCTTCCTTCTCTCGCCCCCTTGAGATTTGCCACGGGAGTGTACGTGAGATCCCTTACAAGGGCCTGCGGTATCACCGTACATGGCCGGAATGTAGGGATCGCCGTTTTTGTCATCTCGAAGACATCGGCAAACAGTTTCTCTCTCTCTCTCTCTTCTCTCCTCTCCTCTCCCTCCCTCTCCCTCGTCCAGAGAGCAAAACAGCACATACACAAATACAAACGAGCCTGCCACCATTTATATGGTGAGCCTTTCGTTTCGCTCACTCTTTCTTTCGTTGCTCAAGTCTCTTTGCTTTCTCATGTGATGCGAGCTCCCTTTTTCTCAGGCTCTCATACCTTTACGCGCTATCATCGAATTCTTCGTCTCTCTCGGATTCACACGAAAGCGTGGTGTGCAAGCACCTTTAATTAGAACCCCCCCTCCCCCCTACTCTTCCTCTCTCTTTCGTTCGCAGCTTCCGAGAAATCGGACAATTACCTGCCCACTCTCTCGCTTGAAAGACGAGAACACACCATTTCGCGTTTCTATATAGTTACCGTATACGCATGTGTGGACGTGGGTATTTATCGTAGTATGTAATTCACCCTCCAATCATCAAGTGACTCGTTCTTGCATGACTTACGTACAAGAGACTTAGCCGGCGAGAAATATATGGCTTTGGGTATATGCATTTATCTAGATACGTATAGACGTGTCCGTGTATATATATTTGATCCCTCGATGACGATCGAAACGATTTGCTCCACAGTATCATTGAAATTATACGAATCGCCGATTATCCCATGACGGGTCCACACTTTGTCCCTTGCGAAAATCGCGGAGGTGGCGCGGGTGCCTCCCACGCAATTATTGGGGAAAGGCGGAGAGGCAATGATTGTTATTACAGAGTGAAACAATTTGGTAGACTTGAGGAATTGTTTTTTGAACAAAGTATCGTACGGTTAGCGGAATCGTTTTTAAACAGAATATACGTATCGATTTTTTATGAGGTTGAAGTTTGAATATGATTGAAATTCATATCTTTTAAGGGAGATTTTGTCCTTCAAGTGCCATATTTCAGGTGTTTGCATTTTAATTTTTTTTTAAGAAACGAGTAAAGCTTTTTGAGTGCGGTTTTTTCTTGGTTTTATTCATGATATACAGAACGTTAAAAAATTTAAAAAAAAAAACGAAAATGGCGGCCGTTGCAGCTCCGCGAAAACAGGTCCTCAAATCGCGGGAGGTAAACGGCTGACATCACTCCCCTCTTTGTTGATCTGAAACACAAATTCAAAGCATATTATCAATCTGTGACCCTTTGGTCATGGAATGACGGATGGGTTTTTCGTTTAGTACAAATTTCGGAAAATGGCGGCAATTTAAAAAAAATCGAATTTTCGCGTTTTTTTCGCATAAAAAGATACATAATAAATGCAAAAATGTATCTATCGAAAAAACGATCCGTCATTCCGTGAAGACATATTTTCTGAGTATGCTCTCCAAATATCAGGTCGATATGTTAATTACAGGGGTCAGGAGAATGTCAGCCATTTTTAAAAACGTGTTTACGAGAAAAGCGCGTTTAAAGTTTTGTAATGTGTTTACACAAATGTGTTTATAATTACCGCTAATCGGCAATGCCCGGTCCATAGAGGCATCCCTCCTCTTGTTCTAGCTGCTCATGTTGAGCCGCTAACATCTCCCAGGACATCTTCAAGGACAAAGTCTCCCTTAATTCCTACAAGGAGTTAGGCTACTGTGATGACTCGAAAATCAGGGTTATTCAAATAATTAATTTTGTGGGAATAAGTAAGGTGATTGAAAAATCTTTCGGATATTTCTTTGTATGTACATTAAGGAAGTTGTGTGCCAAATTTCATTAAAAAAATGTTGATTTTTGCAGAAGTTGTATGTAACCTCGTGATGGACCTCTGACGTGAGGGAGTCAACGGTGTGGTCGATTGTGGCCACCCGGTTGATCTGAAAAAAAAAACGGATTTTTTTCTTAAAGTAGATAATATTGGCGAAGACTCGACTGAATTTTTTTTTCATATCGTGGTGCAATCATTATAATTTTTTTTCGTATTTTCGCGAAAAAATGACATTCGTATTGTTAATAACTAATGAAAAAAAAATTACGAAGAAAGACGTCGGTTAAGACTAATCTACTATTACACTGAATAAGTGTACCAAATTTCAAGTCAATTCGTTCATTATATGTCGAAAAATCGCGTACACCGTTTTGATACACATAGGTTGGAGAAAAATGCGTTTGAGGGGGAAAATCCCTTTAGACACTCCAAAATGAATCATTTTTTTTTAAAGGTAATAAAACAATCGCCTCATTTTAAAACTTTGACATTATCTTTTACAACATTCAAGTGTTGGGAAAAAAATAATTTTTTAAACAAAACAAAATGGCGGCGTTATAAGGTATTCCCTTGGGCGTTTTTCAAAAACTGCTCATGTTACAGCTCAACAAGTTATTGATCGATCTGGCTGAAATTTTGGGGGGTTTCTCACTATAACATTATTGGAAGAATATGCCGAAAGTTTTAAGGTTATCGCGTAAATAAATGAATTTTTTGGGGCAAAAATTGTCGAAAAAAGGGTCTAAAATATGAAAATTTCATTACAAAGCCTATTTAATTATTTCTTTTATCTTTTTTAATATTTTTATAAGTATATCTTCCAACAATATTATAGTGAAAAACTTCCCAAAATTTCAGCCAGATCGATCAATAACCTTTAGAGCTATAACGTGAGCAGTTTTTCAAAGGACGTCTAAAGAAATACGTCACAACGCCGCCATTTGGTTTTGTTTACGAAAAACATTTTTTAATACTTGAAAGTTCTAATACGATAATGTCAACATTTTTAAATGATACGATTATTTTAACGCCTTTGAAAAAAATTATATAAAATGACTCATTTTCAGGCGTCTAAAGGGATTCACTCCCTTAAATGTTTTCTAGCAGTTCTATCGTTGTAATCATAAGTTCACCCTCAACCTTCAACCTTCCGCTTCAATTTGAGTTGCCTCAAGCGACGGAAAAGTGTTCGTCATTTTCACAGTAGCCTAACCCCTTAATTGGTTGCCAGATTAGGCCCATAAAAAATCTTCAACCATTTTTCGAAATACTCATTTAGCGATCCACAATGTAAATTTACAAAAAAAAGTTCTTTCAAAACAAAACAAATAAGGAAAATAAAATGTAGAAATGAACTTCCGTTGCGTTCCAACCAAACAAAGTTCAATACCATTATTTTTCAAGTATAGTTACTTCATCACAGTTCGAAATTTTTAAAACTAAAGTAATCGCCAATAATGATACTTTTCAAAATGCTACTTTTTACTAATAATCGAGATTTTGTAATCGAGGCAAAAAATATGTATCTATTCATCTGTCCAAGTTGCATTCGATGCATGATATGCAGAAATTTTCGAATAATTAATATTATAAATTCGAAATAAATAACTCGCTTCTGTTCTCGTAGACATAAATGTGAACATACTTTTGAAAGCAAATTGGTACGCTGCTAAATATGTATGTGGCAAATGCGTAAGATGGGCGCGGCGAGCATATACGTGTCTTGTATGTATACCGAAGTGCTCGCTGGATTGTTCCGTATTAGGCACCGCGCGAGCCATTTACGGAAGCTGAGCGCCAACTTAATACTCCCATTTCGTGCTACTTTATGTATTTATGTATATACATATATATGTGACGTACTCGTTTTTTCGCAAACCCATTCGCGGATGATTTACCCTTCTCCGTATATTGCTACACGAGGCCCTCTTTAACTTTGAAGTCGTTTGATCGTTTTTTTTGATCATCCCTAAATGATCCTTAATCAACTTCTCCCCATGGTTCAATCTTACACGAATTACTTGTTGAGCATTCAATGAATCGTCAAACATTTACCCGATGTCGGATATCTGCTTTTTTTATTAATAACGTTTGTTATTTGTGTAGAATTCAATTGGTCGACAAGTATCTACTTGATTATGAGTATTTGCGTAGTGATTGATTGTATACAAATTAAATTTACCAAGGACGTTGCGTAGACGAAAAAATTATAATTTTCCTCAGAGGAATAATTCTTTTTTCGCCTTGGTAAATTTTATATATAGGTATTATATATAATTTGATAATATGCAACGTCCGTGATAAATATGATTAATTATTTGAGCTGACCTAATGGCCTATAAAATGGATCTAAAGTCCATTATGTAGGCCATTGGATCAGCTCAAATAATTAATTGACAAAACAGGAAGATTTCGGATCCAGATAAAATTATTATGTTTTATGGAATCAAATTACGTGAATTTAATTACGTAAATTATATGAATTCAATTTAATACATTTAAATGAATAAATTTAAATTATATACTTAAATGAATTAATTTGATTTCATAAATTGAAATTAATAAATTGATATCAATAAATAAAAATGATAAATTCTTCATAATTTTGACGATTTTGACTTCGACGATGAATGAGGAAGCGTCCTCACGGATGATCCAAATACAACAACTTGTTTCTTTCCGTTTTGATGAACGATCCGACATATGTGTTTTTCGTACCAGATTCACACGCATCTGTTGAACGGTCGCCCCGGAGCTGTAAATCACTCGAGCTCGCTTCAGGAATTCACTCAAGCGCGATATGTGAAGCTACGTTTTCAGGGGCTTCGTCGCGGTGGCGGTGTGATCGCCGACAAGAGACGGGCTTTCTACTCCGTGAAGGAGATCAGCATCGGCGGACGTTGCCTCTGCTCCGGTCACGCGTCAAGATGTCGTTACAGCCCACGACACGGGGTGAGTAATCCAAGAGCCCATGCGCATAAATATTTAATTGACGAAACGTCGTGATGGATTGGAAAGCGATTATTTTACGAATGAATTTGAGACAGCACATTCTTCGAATTTAATCAACGAGAGATTGCGAGTCGGAGAAGAATTTGAGATTGTTATCTCGTGCCGAAATTGTCGTAGGAATCCAATTGGATTCCCATAAGCTTTCATAGAGATCCAATGGCCCATTGCATTGGATTCTTACATTAAAAAGCCATGCTCGTACATTTGATTTTAATCGTTGAAATCGAATGGAAAATCCAATGAAAAAACCAATGGAAAGATCCAATCTGAATCCTGAAGGATTGCCATCTTTTCGAACGGAATCCAATACGATTCATAATGGATCTCATCGCATTCTGTACATCAACATCTCTTCCTTATATATATATATATATTCGGTGAAGATATTTTGATGTACAGAATGCGATGAGATCCAATACGAATCGTATTGGATCTCAGTGGAATGGGTGGATCTTGAAAAAGGAAAAATCGCTTAGAAAAAAATATTGTCAGCCTTCGTTGACATACTTATTTTTGGCCACGATTTGATTTGACCCAGATGGTAATTCATCCACCTGCCACGAACAGCCCTTCGGTTGGTTTTTATTGGAAGAAAATCAGGGACACTTTAAACATTTCTTAATATGTTTGCATAATTCAAACTTGAAAAACATCAAATAGTATCGTTTAAAAAAATCATAGAGAATCTTCAATTCTGGAAAAGTGAACATATTACTAAAAATGAATCCGGGTGTGACCATCCAAAGTGTCAAGCCCCAGTATGTCAACGTAGGGTTAAAAATCGATACGAATCACATAACTAAAAATCCCCTGTAATTATAGGTTGTCATTTATTTTACCGCACTGATATATATAATATCACAACACACGTACATGCTCACGAAGTATGCAGGTTATGTTTCAACGCGTCGAGTTTTGTCTCGTGACTTTTCACATATTTTCGATTCGTACGTGGTAAGAATTCTCGAACGGCGGTCATCGGGCAACAGTGCAGAATCCAACTGGATCCCAATATAGACTCCTTATGTGCATTTTGGGACCCCTCAACAAATTTGTGCACGGGGTGAACATGAAAGCATATTATTTTTGGAAGATCCAAAAATTCCGGTTGGGAGTTTTAAATAAAATCTCAAATACGTTAATCGGGAAATAGCGCGAGACTTGGATTTCAATAAGGACTCTCTGCGTCTCTGCGTCTCCCTACAAAATCCCCATAGGTATGTGGTAGGATCTGGGGGCTTTACAGTAAATTTTTGCACAGAATTTTTGAAGTTTGAACATTCGCTTTGAATTCATAGCTGTCGCGAATTTCGATGCTCATGAGATTCTAGCACGATAAAGAACTGGCCCGAAGCTTGATAGGTACGCTCTTAAGGGGTAAAATTACTCCAGGGACCCCAAAAATCGATGTAACTTTAAGTATTTCTTGTGCTCAAAAACGTAAAAGAAATATCTATTTGAAGAACTTCAATTAATTGAAGTAAAGTAAAAGAAAGAACTATTGCATATGCTTTACAGTGTTTGAAACCATTTTTTAAGTCACCAACAAATTGTTTTTTGAATTTAAACAAATCGGATGCAAATTTTCAGTGTGAAAGAAAAACCAATCTTTAAAAATTACCTACAAAGTGATTGTTGATTTAAAAAAAAAACAGGTACATATTTTGAGTGAACGAAAAACCATGTTGTTAAATAATCTGCATGTCAGCTGGAGAAATACTGTAGGAGTATTAAAAATATTTTTTATTAGAGGAATAGCAAGCGTTCGAGAATAGTTTCATTTTCGGAAGAATAGTTCGCGAAAAATTGTTTCCAACAAAAGTAGTTCTGAAAAAATCGATAAATTTCTTTTTTTTTGTTCGAAGTTTCGAAATTCGAAAATTTGAAGTGCAGAATAATTTCGTATAGGGAAGAATGCCTTGAAAAGTTTCGCCTCACATTTTCGTGACTTCAACAATGAAAATTTGACACTTCAAATAGCAAATTTTTTCTACTACACCAATAGCTGCTTTTCTAAGATTCTAAATTTTATTTTGAAGGTAAACAAAACCCTTTTTCCGACTCTCCGCCTCATTCCATTAAGACCCAATTATTATGAAAAAGTGTGCTAATTGATCATTCATTAATTCCAATAATGCTCGACATGTACAAGTTTTCGCGTGGTATTAAAATCATGAAAAATCTTATCAAATCAAAATAATTTGTCGCCATTAATTTCGTCAAAGAAACATATTGACAGTAAGCGAGAGAGCACTCCACTGCACACGGACACGACGAAACTATAATAATATAAATAACGGCCCCTCCACTGGCAGTTCCAAAAACGGAGATCCCATTCATCAACTTTTATTTCGCCCCAAGTAGAGCAGATTTTTCGATCATCGTAACTTCGGACCTGTCAATCCAAAAATCCCTAATCCAGATCGTAAAGAAACAAAAATGAAACGGCGTTTAGGTTCCATCGAAAAGCAAATGGCTCTAGCGATTTGTGGGTCGTTCCCGCATCGGGCGATTGCTCGTATCGCAAATATGGTCGCGGTCCTTAAAAGAGGAGTCTTTTGTGCGCACGATCGACGTTAATTACCATTGTCCTCAACATACTTTCTCCTTGGCGGAAAGTACAAAAAACTGAGGGTCCGCACGGTAACGCTGAAAATTTATACAGATACAGCGAATAAATACCATCGACTCGTTGGAGTACGTGAAAAAAATGGTCCGACTATGGTCATTGCCAAGTTGGGCCTGTGTGCACGTGTGTGTATTTACCACTCGACGCGTAAGATCGATCCTTTAGCTTTAAGTGTATCCTTTCATTCGCGGCGAGGCGATGTTCCCCGCTTATTTCTCACGTAAATTGTGACCAAGTGCGTATATATATATATATATATATATATATATATATATATATATATATATATATATATATATATATATATATATGAATATACACATATATATATAATTGTGAAATTATTCGCTTTGGGTTCGTGTGGTCATCGGTCACGATCTGAACGTGCGCTTGGATTGCCGTTCTCTCGTTCCCGATTGGCCCACTAAAACGGCCATATAAGCTCAAAGAAAACGAGCACACATTTCTCATTTATTGCCCTCGTGACGGGAAAATAAATTCCCCCCGCGATCTACAATAAATATTTCTAATGTATTTTTCATAAAGGCTTATCCGTAAAATATGCTAATGCAATCAATAAAACTGTGCCCCAAAAAGACGGTAGTGGACACGTGTAGGATGTGCAGCGTCTGAGAAAACAGATATAAAAAAAGTTTTTACAAACAACCCGTGCAGAAATTTTGGCAGGGATACAACTGGATTCTGACTTGTATCCCGGGCTCCCAGTTGGGATCTGGTCCGATATCGGATCAGATTCGAAGACTAAATGTAAGATCCGTAAACTGGATTCCATTAGGGATCCAGAACCGGATCCTTTAATGACTCTAAATAGATTCCCCATGGAATCATTGAGGAATCTGGGAAGGATCACGGGTGAATACAGGCTGAAATAAAATGTCAAAAATGGAATTATGACATGTTAAATTTATTATAAAAATAAATAACATTTATAAAGTTTTGGTGCATTAAACTATCAATAAAAAAAAATTTGTCCGAAGATTCAAATGGCAGATCGCGCTCATCGCGAGATTTTGATGTGAATTTAAAAAAATTCACATCAAAATCTGTGAATGCAAATGTATTGAGAAGAAATTATAAATAAAAAAAAATTCATAAAATTAGTTGTGATTTTTTTTGTATTTAAGACAAATTAAAATCAAATTCAAAATGATTAGATTAAAATTTGCGCCAAAAGTGAGTTCGTACGTATTTCGAGAGAAAACATTGCCTCGAGGCAAAGAAATTTTTGCACATAACTTTTTTTGCAAAAATTTATTTGCCTCGACGAAATGTTTTCTCTCGAAATACGTAAGAACTCACGGTTGGTGTAAATTTTAATCTAATCATTGTGAATTTGATTTTAATTTGTCTTAAATACATGTTTATACCCACCGACATGTCGGTGGGTATAAACAGAGACTTATTCCCCAAAACCGGTATCCCGGTTAGAATCCAACTTGCATCAGTATCAGTATAATACATAAAATACACGTGACGCCAAAATGTTCAAAATGATGCCATCGTCGTCGTACATATGCCGATACTGATGCAAGTTGGATTCTAACCGGGATACCGGTTTTGGGGAATCCATGACAAATCCTGATCGGGATTTGATCGGACATAGGGTATCCCGGTCAAAATTTCTGCACGGGAAGCTTTTATTTATAAGCTATTGAACTAAAAAGTAAAAAATAATATTTAGTGTGTGTAATTAAATAGTAAAGGTACAGAAGAACCCCATCCTTGGTCACTGATCAAAAGCGCAGACAGTACGTAATAAAACTTGAATAAACATAGAACTTTAGGAAATTTTAATATTTTCTTAACGCCTTATATAGGCGATTTCGCCGATTTTCGAAGGTACTTTTCTAGACGCGGTTAAAAAAAATGACGCATGTATTGACAACATTTTTTTTACGGATCATTAATGCACATGGGTAAGTATATGGTCAAAGAAAACAGAAATATTAACAAATGGCGGAGATACAAAGTAATAAGGCAATGTACTTTTTTTTGCGCGCGCGTTGATGGTGAATGTTTTTGGCATCGATGCGAGTGTCTGAAAAAAATGAACATATTTATAATTGCATGATGAATTTATCTTCAGTGTGAACCAACAATATTATTTTAATAAAATTATTATAATAAAAATTCGAAACTAAACATTTTTTACTCAATTTTCTGTCGGTGTCTAATTTTTTATATTTTTTTTTTGATGATTGAAATTTTTATTTCTGTGGATCACACGATAGGTGATGATACTAAGAATATGTTGTAAAAATTTCAAAGCGATCTGAAGATGCGTTCAAGAGTTAGAACTTTCACAAGGTTCAAAAAAGTGAATCGTGAGAAAACGGCATTGAAGTTGGCGGTCGCGCGAATCGCGCGGTATCTATTATAAATGCAATCTTACCTTATTTTTAAAATGTTTGGAATTTTTCAATTCTGTAAAGCTTACAATATTCCTAACGGTTCGGGCTAATGGAATCAAAAACAATGAAAAAATGAAAATTTTTGAAATTTTTCGCGTATATAAGGCCTTAAATGCCTGAGGCTTTGTTTCAAGCGTAACAACGTTTCACGCCACAAGCTTTTAAGAAAATATTTACTCGTTAAAAAGTTCTATGTTTATGTAAGTTTTATTAAGGGCGGGGTAAAGTATTTAAATTTTTTTTTTCATTTTTGTTTATTTTTTTAAATGAATGCATAATATATCAAGAATATTGTGTTAAAATCTCAAGTCGATCGGAGCAAAATTGACGAAGTTATGAGTATTTGAGCGTCTATTGCTCCATGCCGTTCTCTTCTCTTCTGCGTTTTTCAAACCGTTTTTCTGAGACTTGTCATATTTGAAGTCCGTGTGCACGATAACTCAAAATCTACTGGACCAATCGCTTTGAAATTTTGCACAGTACTTCTTCACATAATTCACCAGGTATTGTCGAGAGCTTTTTTGTTTTTTTTAATAATTACTAATTTTTCAACAACAAATTAGCCGATTTTTTTAGCGAAAATCGGATTTTTGGCTCCCAAGTGCTACGAAAAATCGAAAAATCGAAAAAAAAAATCCTCCCGTCATTATCTCGAGAAACATTTCCTTTAACAAATGCATTTTGATTTTTTTGTTTCAAATGATTCTGTTGCGAGTTATGGTGCACACCGCAAACCAACTTTTTTTCGAGGCGCCTCCGGGGTTTAATTTTCACTCGCTCAATTTTGAATATTTTGCAATGCAAATTTAGGAGAATGTTGTTCAAATGTTACTTTATTATATGTAAATTTTTCAATAAACGAATACTATTCGTTACGCCAAAAAAAAATCTTAAAAACATGCCTTTTTTCGCCGAATTAACTTTACCCCGCCGTTAAGTAATTATTTGATCAGTGACCAAGGATGGGGTTCTTCTGTAGATTTACTATTTAACTTCCTACACTAAGTATTAATTTTAACGTTTTAGTTTAATAGTTTATAAATAAAAGCTAGAAATATTTGTACGTTAATTTTTTTATTTTGTACTTTTTAGCATTAGAATTTGATAAATGATCTGTCTTAATACTTTCACTTGTGCATATTCACCTGTTTAATGGTGCATTTTATTTACTTTGGCTATTCACATGTTACATATAATTTACATATTATTTATTTTATGGCTCCATGGACCATATTATTGCATTTCCATCAAAGTTATATAGGTATGCCAAATTTCAGCTCAATCGGATGCCAGCAAGTGCTTGAAAAATGGATAACACATTTTGAACCGGAAAGATACGAATGAAGCAAGTTAAATAAAAGCTTGTAATGCCATTGAAGTTTGTCGTTGAAATGCAACGATCCTTATTCCCCATTTGTCGATTCTTTATGTTGAACATCATCCCAAGAATATTTTGCGAATTGAGGTTATAAAGCTCTAATCAAAATGCGGAATAACATTGGAGTTTTAATGCACAGCATAAATCGAGCAAAAAAATTATTAAAATAATTAATTTTCGTTGCGTTCCAGCGATGCAAACTTCAACGTCATGGAAATAAATTCAATTTCATTTTTTTCCATCTTCAGCGACCGCTGTATTCTTTTTTTATGTCTGAAAATAGATTGAAGATGAATGCCGCATAAGCGTTCCAGATCGAATTCGATTCGTCTGGTTGGGAACATCACTTGACTTTTTGTGGTCGCGATCTCGCGATGGGTGCGACTCCTCGGTCAATCTCGTTGGCCCCGTAAATCTGAGCTGAGAATTTTTCGATATAGCAAGACTGGGTTGAGGCACGGCGAACGATGGTTGATACGAAAAAAACGATCCCGTATCTATCCGTGTGTGTGTGCGTGTATGTGTGTGTGTGTGGGTACATATATATTAGAATAAGGTTATGGTTGCGTCCGAAGTCACCGTAATTGAATTAGTTTTTCGTCATCGCCGCAATCCCCTCGATAAACTTTGTCTCTCTTACTCATCCACCAAAGACTGCCCTTGCGATTCTCTCTCTTTCTGTTCCACCATAACGCCTGAGATGAATCGCATAGCGATCGAATTTTTCGGGAATCACAAACGCACATCAAGTATACCGGAGGCCTCGAAACACATCTCAATTCGTTCAGCTGTCAATTTTCTCAGCTTCCTCGTCTTGTACTTAATAACAAAAAATAAACGATTATCAGAATCAAACGATTATTGATGAAAAAAAAATCATCACAATCGTCAAAATATTTTCATCGCAATACATCAAATAATTCGAACACAAAGGACCCGGGATCGAAAAAAGTCTTCGTCGCGCCATCCAACCCATGGTCGCAGGTACAAATATAAAATAGTCGAAAAATGATTTCGGGAATCGCCCCCGCAGTTTCAACCGAGAAAAGATCAGCTCGACAGAGTTCGATAATTATGTCGTGCGTGTGGTCGATTCGCTCGAGTAGCTCGAAAATATACGTGAAACGTTTTTTTTTTCTTTTTTTTTTTCAATGACCGAACGATCGAGCGATGAATCATGCCAGCCGAGATCCTACCGTTCACCTTTCGTCGTTATTTACCGTCTCGATAATCGCTTCCAGGCAAAGCCACGCGTTTATTCCGTATCTAGCCCCCACTCGTGGTCTCGAAAAAAGTACACACACGTACGATGAAACGCACACGCGAGTAATCAAGTTCACGATTCCGGCAATTAGTCCTTAAAGCAGCGATCTGTCAACGTAACGAGAAAGCACGCGGTAACGAGTCGAATTTATGCGCTCTCGAATGTTGAGCCACACCGTGCCCACCTGTTGGCTTCCTCGTGTTCAACGTAGGAACGTCAGACGTTCCCGATTTTTTGTGATTCGTCCTCGCGTAATTGTTTCGACAACTGTATTTTTATTACTTTTTCGCAGTATCTTTCGAGCGTTATAACTATTATTCGGCGGAAAGAAAAATCAAAATGGAACGAGTATTGAGAGGGTTTGTTGATACACACACACACACACACGCACATATATGTGCGAGGAAAGCAAATAAACATAAGTATAAAATGTATGAAGAGATGCGTATGGCGGTAGATAATTTTATTGCCGCTCGTAAAGTTCGTCTGAGAGTAAAAAACGGAGGCAAAAGAAGAAAGAAAAAGAGCAAGAGAGAGAGAAAGAGAGATTGAGAGTGAAGGGCCGTTTCGTTATTGCTCATCGGACAGTATGCCAGAGGTAACATGGGTTCTGTTGTACATACGATGATGCTCTTACATTGCTTTTACATTGCCTCCACATTGACAGACTTTTATAGTGTGTGTGTGAAATAATTTATCTCTCTTTCCCTCTCTCTCTCTCTCTCTCTCTCTCTCTCTCTCTCTCTCTCTCTCTCTCTCCCTCTCTCTCTCTCCCTCTCTATCTCCCTCTCTCTCTCTCTCTCTCTCTCCCTCTCCCCCCTTCGCCCGAACTCCATCGAACTTGCACCATCTCTCGAGTGTATATTTTAAATTGGAGTTCAAGAGACAGGGTCGTAAAGAAGGCGCAGGCTCGTGTTATTAGAGGGTCACGAAATTAACCGAGTCAATGGGGATCGCGTGGGATGTTGGTCATCGATTTAGTTCTGGGCGCAGATACTTCAGACCTCAATCAAAAGGAATTAATAGTGCGCCCAACATCGACGAACGCCCGAATCGTATTTGATAATTCGCTTTACATCTATTTTCATCGTTAAAACTATGTCCAATTGACCAACGTGATTTAGCGACATTCGTTACGCACTTTTAAGGGAGATTATGGCTTTCAAAATTCATTCGAAGTCGAGATTTGCACGGTTTGGCAGGATTTAGCGAGTCGAGAATGATGTTCGTTTCTTTTCAGCACCAGGAGTGCGAGTGCGAACGTCACACCTGCGGCGAAAGATGCGACAAGTGTTGTCCGATGTTCAATCAGGTACCATGGAAGCCGGGAACATCCGGCAAAGGTTTTCACTGTGAAAAATGCAACTGCAACGGCCACGCCAGTTCCTGCCGTTACGATGAGGACGTTGCCGAGAGACGTGCCTCTCTCGACATACGTGGCAAATATCGGGGTGGTGGAGTCTGCGTCAATTGCACGGTCAGTAAAGAGAACGCGGAAATAATATTTTAAGCACCCTGATTATCAACATGTGGCATGTATTATCTTTGGCACAGTGTTGAAAACATGACAGATAGAAATCAAATGAAATACCGTTCGCTTAGATCCTATTTGCACGAATTCTGATTTTTCAAGCTGAAGTCTGAAAAAAGCTCAAGGGGCTATACCAGTGTGAATGCTGAAAATTTGGGTGATGTTCGGGAATTTCTTGGAAGAAGAGTACTCAATTAAATGTTTCGGAAAATTAAGAATATATTTGGCTATATTGCACAATTTTTTCATAGAAAAATATTGAGATCCAAGCGACTTGTGCGCTACCTTCGGAGGGGCAAAAAAAGTTCCTCCACTGCTGACATGATTCCGGCCGATTGAGTAGCTGAAACCGAAAAAGAAAAAAATCTAGTTAAGCTGGAAGGTATTTCCTGTACAATGACCTAGGATTTTCGAAAAATATCATAATTTTACAAAATGGCGTAGTTATGAAAAAATTTAGTTTTTTTCAATGCCAAATCATCAATTTTCATCCAATAAAAAATATCCTACGTCATTGTAGAGTAAATATAGTCAAGAGTACTCAGTTCAAATTTCAAGTCAATCGAATAATTGCTCGTTGAGTTACAATGTCAGCAAATTAAAAAAATCTCATTTCCAGAAAAACGCGTTTTTAGATTTTTATCCTATGTTTTATACCTACGAGCGGTTGCTCTTCAAAAAGCTGCCATTCGGGGAGTATTAGAGATACGGCCTTGACATTTTTACAGGATATTCTTGAAAGTACAAAGTGTCGCAAAGGCAAAAATCGATTTTTCAAAAGTGTCACATTGGTATAGCCCCTTAATTTGTTTTGACAATCAACGAGTATCCTAGCATTCGATTTGTTTCGAAAATTGAACTGGCGTTAGAGGCTGAGGAAATTGATGTTTGTGATTCGGTTGTAATTGTACGGTTATTGGCAACGATATGGCAAATCTATTACAGGATCATACAACGGGAATCAATTGTGAGAAATGCGAGATCGGCTATTACAGGCCAAACGACGTTCCGGCCGATGCACCGGAGCCATGTTTACCATGCGATCATTGCAATCTTCAAGGCAGCACCGGATATTGCACACCAGACGATTCTTACACGAACGTTGGAAAGGTAAATTGCACCATGAAGAAAGTGCTTCATTCTTTTACAAATAATATCACGTTTTCTCCATTTCGAGAGTTATAATAAAAAAAAAAACGCACACAAGTTACCGGATATGATAAAACGCCACGGTTGTTGGATCCTTCGTCATTTTTACCATCAGCTAGCGTCCATAATCTTCCATAAATTTTATTTTTACCATCTGCCCACAATTCCAAAACGCATTTGTACGTTGTGACGAGGAACAAAAATGCCCGATCGTTTACAGGTGACGGGCGCCTGCGAGTGCAAACCCGGCTATTCCGGATACAAGTGCGATCAGTGCGCGGCGGGTTATCGCCAGTTTCCCGATTGCATGCCTTGTCCCTGCGATTCCCGTGGCATATTACCCGCCCACGATTGCGAGGGCGATTGCCTCTGCAAGGTTCACGTCGAAGGTGAATTTTGCGATCGTTGCAAGACTGGATATTACGCCCTGACACGCGCCAATCTCGAGGGATGCCTGCAATGCGATTGTTTCGGTATTACCGACCAGTGCAGAGTGGCCAGATTGACCTACGAATCGGTAAGTCCTGCTGATACACGACGTCACGTTAACGTCAGCGTCGAAAGGTCAAAAAAACCCCACGCACTTAACTGAAAGGAGCCTTGGGCTTGGTGTTGAAACTACACTCATTATAAAAATTGGGAGAACAGTACATTTTCAAAAAAATGTTATTGATTTTTGAACAGCTGGAACTTCGTGAAAAATGGTCGCATCGTGAAAAAACAAATGGGGTTTTGAAGCTTGAAATATCTAGTTTACGAATCTCACCGGTAAACATTTTTTTAAGCAATACGCTTGGCGTGAATCTAAGAAATAGCGGGAGGCAAACATTTTCGATTTTTTTTTTCAGCCACACAGGGGCTTAAATTATTTTTGAGCTCAATCAATACTGGGGTCACTTAGCCTGATTCTTCAGATTCAAAACGGTATTTTTTTTACCTGTGTACGACCATTTGTCGCTGAGATATCAGCGTTTAAAGAAAAAAGGAGCTTTTTTCGTAGATCATTAATATCTCATGAACAAATGATCATACAGCGAGCTAAAGGTGGGTTTTGTAAACTGGAATAAATTCGCTAAAACCACTTTTTGGTACTTAAGAGATTTTTTTTTTCAACCTTAATATTCATTTGAAAAAGTACGAAAAAATGATTTTTTTCTCGTTTTGGAAAATCCACGTCAACTTTGCAAATATTGCGAAATTGACTCATGTTTCTAGGTTTTTTAAAAATTCAATTCAAGCCCAAAGGTAATTTAAAATTGATCGGCTGAACCGTTATTTTCGACCGAAGCGTCAATGTTTTATCAAAAATTAAAAATGAACACTAATATTGTTCCTTAAATGTCAATTAATGATGATTAAAATAAAAATAAAAAATTTCGTTATTTTTTACACAGCTTCGCAATAACTTTTCTTTAAACCTTGGAAAAAGAAAAAAATTCAAAATTAAAAAAAAAATGTTTAAACACTTCAAAACATTTTTTATTTACGATACGACCAATTTTTACAAAGTTACAGCTATTCAAAATTAAATGAATTTTTTTTTGAAATTTTACTGTCCCCTTAATTTTTGTAATGATTGTAGTATGAGTTGCAATGATGATACGAATTGCTGATAACTTCGGCGTAACATAATTGCTTAGATCGATGACACTGATACGATCAATTCTCTGAGAACGAGCCTCCTCGTGGTCTGTTCTATACTGCTAAAGGAGCAGCCATTGGATATTCGTAAATCTTATACTGAAAGCGGACTTGAAGATTGTGATGAAGTGATTTAGTCCAAAAAAGTTTATCGAGACACTTTGGAACCATCATTTAGGGGGCCCAATAACCAGATTGATTTCCATCAATAACGCAGTCCATTTGTCCCTGATTCACCTTACGTGATTGATCTTGATGATGTTGCTTTGGTGTACGAATGCTGGCAAATAACCCAAAAGTTCATTCTTCGATGCTTTTCCTTCCAATCGTTCCTCACTTCAATGTACTATATTTCACGTTCCATATATTCCAATGCTGGGGAATGATCCAAAAGTTCATTCTCGAGGCTCTTCCTCCCAAACTTTCCTCATCCGCTAATTCCACCGCCGCAGTGCAATAATTTCCGATACCATATCTTCCAGACGTTCTCCAATGTGCCATATTCCACGTTCCATAAATTCCAATGTTGCTAAATGATGCAAAAGTTCATTCTTCGATCCACTTTTTCCCAAACTTTCCTCATCCGCTAATCCGACGTCCACATTACAATGATTTCTAATACCACGACGTCCAGACTTTCCCCAATCTGCTTTAGCCACCATACACCTCATACTGATGGTTCTTGGCACCAATGGCCGCTGATTTTTCCTGCTTTACCGCTTTATGCATCATGGTAACCATTGAAATAGATTTGGCATCGATCACACCGGAGGAAAATCACGCTCCGTAAGTCCTGCATCTCCCTCCTCTACCTCTATCAGACGTACATGCACGCACCGTCTATCTCTTTCTCTGGAAGATGATAGATAAGCCAGGCCGCTGAGCTTCACCCAACCTAATGGTGGTCTTGGTAGCGTAGGAACGTTGCCTCATGCTCCGCACAGTTCACACACGGAACTATCCTGCTTACGAACCATAGAATAAACGTTAGCGTGTACATACGCAATGATGTTATGGGTGTGTTAGCTGTATGGAAGGATCAAGCCAGCCCGCAATTACGTTGTCGCAGTAACAACTCCCAGATATACGTATACATGTGTGTCCTAGTGTGTTTACGTTTGTACATACAGGTATGTATGCAATAGCGGTGAAGGGGCAACATGCCGAGAAATGAAAACGTGGAAGGCTGATGATGATTTGTCCACCATGGAAGAGTCGGCCTATCATAATTATTATCATCGTATAAACGCTCGTACGCAATACCACGTTTTCTATTCAGCGCGAACCAGGAATTATCCGCTGCCTCCGCAACTTGTTTTTCCTCTGCACAGTTAAAAAAAAAACGGAGAATAACGCCTCCCAATGAAGTTTCGTCAATGATCGCTTGGACGTTGTTTTCTTCTTTCTCTTCGTTCCGTACACCAGATATCGAGTTTGGAGGGTTGGATGATAACTGACATGAACGCGTCGCGTTCGTTGCTCGTCAACGTCGATCCGGACAGCGATCTGTTGACCATGTCTTCATTCGAGGTCGAGTACCAGAGCCCGTACTGGCTGGCGCCCAAGATCTATGCCGGAAATCGTCTCTCCTCGTACGGCAGCAATCTCACTTACTCCGTCACCTGGGTCGTCATGCGTGGCGACACCAGCGGCAAACCCACCACCGAGCCGAACGTCATACTCGTCGTGAGTGTATTATAAGCATGACATTTGTGTACACACGTATCCGCAAAACTACTTCGAATGCCAATGTGCATGGCTCGAGTTCGCGCTGAAATGGACCATCCGGTTTGTCTCGTTGTATCTTGTCTCGGGGTTGACTAATCGGGAACCTATTTCGGTGACAGTGTCACGTCATCTAGGGACAGACCATTTTAACATATGCCTTTGTTCCGGATCCTTGCTCCATTGAGGCCTTATATACACTTGCAGCGGGTGAAGGGGGGGGGGGGGTGATTTTCTTGATTTTTTTTCGACGGGACATTGAATGTTTATTGAAAAACTGTGAACAAAGTCGATTGGTATTGGATTGCAATGTTTTTTATTCAAAAATATTTCTAAATGGCGGAACTCCTACTGTCTTCCAGGAGGGCTTTCTTTTGAGCATCAGTTGCGCTGGACATAACTCGAGAACGGTTCATCTGAAATTAGAATTTCAAAAAAATTTCACTAGTATATTACATTGGGTTGGGCCTGAACGAAGTATTTGTACAAATGATGATTAAAAAACATGACGATAAATTTAACAAAAAAATTCATTTTTTGAAGTGCTACATTTTCGGTTTTTTTTGTTACAAAAAAATTGTTTTTCAACAAAATTCAAAATCCTTCGTCCAGGTCCTAGATATTATCATCATAAATTTGGTATGGATCGGATTAATAGTTTTGTAATAATCGTGTCCAACGCAAAGGTGTTTGTCGAAAAAGACGATTCTGAGATAATCGCGTTTAAGGGGCTATACCAGTGTGAACGCTGAAGATTTTAGTGATGTTCGGGTTTTTTTTTTGGAAAAAAGTACTCAATGAAATGTTTTGGAAAATTAAGAATATATTTGACTATATTTGACCTATATTACATATTTTTTTCATAAAAAATATTAAGATCAAAGCGACTTATGCGCTGCCTTTGGAGGCGCCGAAAAAAAAAGTTTTTCCACTGCTGACATGATTCCGGCCGATAGGGTTGCTGAAACCGAAAAAGGAAAAAATCTCATTAAACTGGAAGGTATTTCCCGTACAATGACGTAGGATTTTCGGAAAATATCAAAATCTAACAAAATGGCGTAGTTATGAAAAAAGTCTGTTTTCTTGCCTATAGAATGGTCATTTTTTTCAATGCCAAAGCGTCAATTTTCATCCAATCAAAAATATCCTACGTCATTGTTGAGTAAATATATTCAAGAGTACTCAGTTCAAATTTCAAGTCAATCGGATAATTGCTCTTCGAGTTACAATGTTAGCAAATTTGAAAAATCTCATTTCATCTTGAAAGTATAAAAATCTCATCTCATATTCTTGAAAGTATAAATTGTCGAAAAAGGCAGAAAAATTGATTTTTGAAAGTGTCACACTGGTACAGCCCCTTAAGATTCAAGTATGTTTATTTTACATTTAAAGTTAATTTATTCGTACTAACATGGAGTCGTCGATTCCAGGGCCATACAGCAATCCTTCTGCATCCTCTGCAGCCTCTAAAACATTGATTTGATACTGCCTGAGAGCCATTCTTCCTCCTCTTGTGGCTGCTTGCGCTTGCTGGCAAGCGTAACACGTTTCGTATTTCAAACCTATAAACTGCGAATCTAATGCTCCGATCTTTACAAAATTTGGTGAGAATATTCTTGAGATGTTGTACTTAAAGAATATGCAATGAAAAAATATTCCAATTCTCCTACCGTAACAAGTGTATATAAGGTCAGAACATTGCCTTCGGACAAATTTGTCCTTCAAAGTTTGGACTTGAGAAATCTTGGTCAAGATTCACAGACTCGAATGCCACGAATACTTTGATATCAACTTCAGAAGTTCCATGGCATTCGTTTCTTCGGGGGCAATCAAAACAGTTGATACACGTCAGAACCCAATGACCCTGGGTGAACGAGACTTGTCTGGTCCATTCTAGCACCAACTCCTCTGAATGAACGACGCGATCTCCTCATTCGGAACGTTCACCCGAGAATATTGAATATCCAGTTGCACGCCTCGACGATATCGACTCTTCTTTTCTTTCTCTCACTTCCGCTTTCAACCGTCATTGGCTGTCTCGTCAGGGCAAAAATGGGATGAGAATAGCTTACGGTGAGGAACAGTACAGTGGACAGGGTGCCGAGATATCGGTGACCCTTCAAGAACAGGGATGGTATCACGTCCGCAGCGAGATTAGAGACATACCCACGAGATTGAGGAGAACCGAGTACCGTGGTGATCCCGTTACCAGGTCACAAATGTTGCGGATACTTTCCGACGTTCGACACATCATGATAAGGGCACAGTATCACTCGGAGCAGATCGAAGGAAGGTAAGTTATCACTCGATCAGAAAAGATTATCCAAGCAATCACAAGTGAGTGCAGGATCCAAAGCAAATGAAGACAATTCTATATTGACGACGCTCTCTCACGGATACGCAGCCTGCTATCAGCAATATTGCCCATTGGTGAAAAATCGTCCGAGGAAACGGGCGAGTCGTTGGTCGAGCAGTGCGAGTGTCCGGCGGGTTACGTTGGCTTTTCGTGCGAAAATTGTGCCTGGGGCTACGCGAAGATCATAACGAACGGTACGGATCATCAGGATCATCACGAGTGCGTGAGGTGCGATTGCAACGGTCACGCTGGCTCCTGCGACCTCGTTATGGGAGAATGCAAAGTACGTACATTTTCTACACCGTGAAACCGGCTTTAGTCAGGGTCCGAAGAGAATCCGCACTGCTTTACCGCACGTTGGTAAATTCTGCTCGCTCGAAAGTTCACAGGATTACGCGTAGGTAGCGATAGCTGCAATGTCCGCGATTCGACTTACCGACGGTATTCCCGGCAGTCGGTGAAACAGTTTTGTAGATCGATACGCGAATATTTATCGTCTGTGGATCACGTAACGATTTACTTACCAAGATCCTCTCAATTGCTCGTCTTGAGGAAGAAAGAAACGTTAACGGACTACATCTACCTAAAGGCCCGAAAAAAATGTCCAAATTTCAAAACTTTTTCTGGGAAACGGTAAAGAAGCGCATTTTTTTCAAAAGTACATATTGAGAACCTGTAAAAAAAATCACCTGAAAATACAGAAAAACATGACCGGCCGGCAGATGGTGAAATTTTATCGCGACGTTCTGCGGTGGACACTCTCCAGCTCGAACGGTTCAACGGAAATCTATAAACCAAACGGATTATCCAAGATAACAATAAATACGAGTCGTTGACGATCGTCGATTTTTTTCATCCTTTTTTTTAACCACGTGGCGACGAATTGGAACTTGAGCTTACAAAATCTATTGAAAAGGTTGTCGTTTGTGCGTAACTGTTGAAAAATGAAAATCGATTCTCAAAAAGTGGAATCGTCAACGACCTTTGAATATTTCTCCTCGTATCTCCTGTAAATTTGGCAAAAATCCATGAAGTGGTTCCCGAGATATCATGTCCACCGACTTTGAAAACAGTGTTTTGAGAGAAAAGGCTCGCCCAGCCGACTGTTAGAAGCTGTAGTTCATTCAATTTTATGAATATTTCAATGATTTTTTCAGGGAATATAGCTAAAAGGTAATACTATCGAATAGAAATATTTTTCGAAAATGCAATTTTTCGAGCCACCTAGGTAGATGCAACCCGTTAACCCCTTCGTTGGGATTGACGCAATAGTGCATCAAAAAATTGCGTGCCCCGTGTGGCATTGACGCAATAGTGCGTCAACCTTTATTTCCCTATTTAACTTGCTCTGATTTGAAATCGGAGTCTCACTCGGGGGTTTTTGGGCTCGCTCAGTCCGAATTTGAAGTAAAAATTTGGAAATTCAAAATGGCGGAAAAAAATCAAAAACTTTACTCGATTTAGATGAAAATTAGTACTCTGGGATTTTTGAAGTCGTCTATTACGAATCTGAACTTTAAATTTGAAAATTCAAAATGGCGGCACTAGAATGGCGGACCGAAATTGAAAATTTTATTCGATTAAATCTGTATTATTTGTATTTTCATTCGCCATATTTGTTCGTCATTGATAATTCATGAATTTTGAGTTCAGATTCGTAATCAGTACCCTCAAAAACCCCAGAGTACAAGTTTTCAGGATCAAGAATATTTCCTGCCATTTTGAGCACTTTTTGTCGAATTCTCTCTGCCAACGAAGGGGTTGAGAAAAAATATTTTGCCAAATATTACGAAACTTGTGATGAAAAGAAATGAAGATACGTCCGCGAGTCTAATCTTGATCCAATCTAACCCAACGAAGCTGATCTGACGCTAGAGCAAATTAATCGAAGAGTGTTCAACTCTTGCACAGACATGTGAGCATCACACGACAGGTCCCAAGTGTGATCGTTGCGCTATCGGCTATTACGGGGATCCCACGAGAGGAACATCTCAGGATTGCAAACGTTGCGCGTGTCCTCTCGTCGACGATTCCAACAATTTCAGCCCTAGCTGTCAGCTCGATGACCCTGGCAATTTGGACAGCGCTTACGTCTGCACTCAATGCCCCAACGGTTACACGGGAGATCACTGCGAAAGGTATCCAAACACATTGTCAAGTTGATCAGAGTGATCCGGTCTCTTTGAGACGTTTTATGGACGTTTTTTTCTGATTTCTTGTTTTTTTTTAAATATATTTATTCTCAAACGATAAATATTTCAGACCTGCACAATATTATTATGGAAAAACCAATTTAAGTATGTTCATTGACACGAAATTATTTCCCTTCACTTTATTTTAAAGTCGTGATTTGCGTCGTATTATAGGACGTGTGTAATGGTATTTTTGAACGTGGATTAATATACAGAAAATAATTTGATATTTTTGCAAATGAACGAAATATTTTGCATTTTTTTTTTGGTTCTTACGAAGATCGGAAGCCATGAATGACCGAACGCATGTAATAAAATTCCTATTTCTATATCGAAATTTATATGTACAAAATATAACTCTTTATTCGGTCCCCCAAAATTATTATTCCATTGCTGAGCCTTCCGTTGATTATTGTTCCGCCGTTGATCAACCGCATAGCTGTGACTACGGATACTTCGGAGATCCCACAACTCCCGGTGGTAAATGCGAACTCTGTTCCTGCAACGGGGGAAGCTGTGATCCGGTGACCGGACGCTGTTTGGAGTGCCGAGGCAACACGGAGGGTTGGCGTTGTGACAGATGCCTGGAGAATCATTACGGGAACCCTCTGGATCAGAACTGCCTTCGTAAGTAGCCGGAAAAATTACATTTTCAGCTTCAGGAAATAAACCCATTTCCTCCGATTCAATGATAACCCCTGATCCAATCTATAATTGGATCACAGTCTTTTAATTTCCCCCACAACTAAAATCGGCGCCGGGTTGAAATTCCGAACTTTGAATGATCAGAACGCTTAAAATTCCGAAAATATACTACCCGAAAGAGCAAAACTCCCAAAGAATTTTACACGACAGACCAAAACTCCGAAAATCTGAACACCGTCAAAATAATTCGACTATGGAAGTTTAAAAAGTTTAAAAATTTTCAATAAATCGACGAATCATTTCAAGATTTATTTATTTATTGAGAAGTAATTTTACGTCAATTTTGAAATTCGTCTTGACAATGTTACACGTTTTACATCATTTACAGTCAACTGTGTATGCTTTCGCTGGCATAATCTTGACGAACCTTGTAATTTCGGAACATTAAAATTAGGAATTTTAAACCGTCGGCGCATTCAAAGTTCGGAATTTCAACCCGGCCCTCGTGTCAAGATCATGCCAGCGAAAGTCTACACAGTTGACTGTAAATGATGTAGAAAGTATAACATTGTGTAGACAAATTTCAAAATTGGTGCAAAATCAGTTCTTAAAAAAAAATTCTTTGATAAATTTATCGATTTATTAAAATTTTTGAAACTTTTAGAACTTCCATAGCCGAGTTATTTTGACGGTTTGATTATTTTCGGAGTTTTGGTATTTCGTGTAAAATTCTTTCGGAGTTTTGGTCTTTCAGGATAGTATTCTTTCGGATTTTAAGCGTTCTCACCATTCAAAGTTCGGAATTTCAACCCGACCCCATCTTGAATTTCGAAACATTAAAATTCGGAAATTTAAGGGGTTATACCGGTGTGAACGCTGAAAATTTGGGTGATTTTCGGAATTTTTTGGAAGAAAAGTCTCAATTAAATATTTCGGAAAATTAAGAATATATTTGGCTATATTTTACCAATATTACATAATTTTTTCATAGAAAAATATTGAGATCCAAGCGACTTGTGCGCTGCCTTCGGAGGCGCCAAACAAAAAAGTTCCTCCATTGCTGACACGATTCCGGCCGATTAAGTAGCTGAAACCGAAAAAGGAAAAAATGTCGTTAAACTGGAAGGTATTTCCTGTACAATGACGTAGGATTTTCGAAAAATAACAAAATCTAACAAAATGGCGTAGTTATGAAAAAAAGTCTGTTTTATTCCCTATAAAATGGTCGTTTTTTTCAATGCCAAATCGTCAATTTTCATCCAATCAAAAATATCCAATTCATCGTAGAGTAAATATATTCAAGAGTACTCAGTTCAAATTTCAAGTCAATCGGATAATTGCTCTTTGAGTTAAAATGTCAGCAAATTTGAAAAATCTCATTTCGAGAAAAACGCGTTTAAGGGCGGCGTAAAGTTAATTCGGCGAAAAAAAGGCATGTTTTTAACTTTTTTTTTGGCGTAACGAATAGTGTTCGTTTATTGAAAAATTTACATATAATAAAGTAACATTTGAACAACATTCTCCTAAATTTGCATTGCAAAATATTCAAAATTGAGCGAGTGAAAATTAAACCCCGGAGGCGCCTTAAAAAAAAGTTGGTTTGCGGTGTGCACCATAATTTGCAACAGAATCATCTGAAACAAAAAAATCAAAATGTATTTGTTAAAGGAGATGTTTCTCGAGGTAATGACGGGAGGATTTTTTTTTTCGATTTTTCGATTTTTCGTAGCACTTGGGAGCCAAAAACCCGATTTTCGCTAAAAAAATCGGCTAAATTGTTGTTGAAAAATTAGTAATTATGAAAAAAAAAACAAAAAAGCTCTCGACAATACCTGGTGAATTATGTGAAGAAGTACTGTGCAAAATTTCAAAGCGATTGGTCCAGTAGATTTTGAGTTATCGTGCACACGGATTTCAAATATGACAAGTCTCAGAAAAACGGTTTGAAAAACGCAGAAGAGTTTGGTCGCTTAGCGCTCATTGCACATAAGTTTGAGAACACTTCTCGATTGCATAAAAATCTGAGAAAATTCATGCATATTAAAGGTACTCAAAAGATTAATTTTGCATAATAATAATTCCAAAATGTTATTAACAAAATGATGAAAAAACAAAAATTAGTCAACAAATTTCCCCGCAATCCAATTTTTTTTTCGTCATTCGTTCATTTTTCTGAATGCGTATGAATTTTTTCAGATTTTTCAATTTTCTTTGAGTTTTAAGAAATTCAAAATAAAACTCGATAATTTTCTTATACTCACTCAAAGTCGTCGACGCCAGGTCCGTAGAGCAAAAGGCTTCCATCAAGATGATCGAGAGCATCTTTTTGCGTTTGTCTACGCAAAACTCTTTCTTCTTTACTGTCGTGCGCCGCTTGCTCCTCTGCTCTACTAATTCGCAAATCGTCAACTTGTCGGGCCCGGAACAGGCCCGTTTATCAAGAAATTTATTCGGGGTCGAAAAATACAATAGCGCGCCGCGCAGCTGCCGCCCAGGTATAAAACCCAGCATGGAGCAATAGACCCTCAAATACTCATAACTTCGTCAATTTTATTCCGATTGACTTGAAATTTTAACACAATATTCTTGATATATTATGCACTCATTAAAAAAAAAAAAATTTAAATGAAAAAAAAAATTTTAACACTTTACCCCGCCCTTGAGATTTAACTATCGATTTTTGCAAGATACAATGATATTTACCATAAAAACTGCTAATCAGCTATACCTGGCCCATACAATGGGCTGTCGAAAAAGGCAAAAAAAATCGATTTTTTTTAAGTGTCACACCGGTATAGCCCCTTAAACCGTCGGAGCATTCAAAGTTCGGAATTTCGACCCGGCCCCCTACAGCTGATTTCATCCCTAAAACAGCGTTTCCAAAAGTGTCCTAGTTCCTCGAGATTTTGTAAGTGGCGTCGCAATCACCTCACTTGTCCCCTACCATCCTGATATCGAAATACATACCGCAAGAAAAAAAATCCTTCAATTAAAATCCCACTCGACAAACAAACTCCACTCCGCAGATGAACAAAGTCGCGAAAAAATGTTTCTTTTCAGCCTGCGGTTGTGACGCTGTCGGGAGTAAAACGAGTCAATGCGATCCCACGACCGGCCAGTGCGACTGTTTGCCTCTCTTCGGATCACGCGATTGTTCAACGTGTGTCGAGGGATACGGGAACGTTACCGCCGGTTGCAAAGTGTGCGATTGCGACCTTGGCGCGGTCGACGAAGTTTGTGACTCGTTTACGGGAAATTGTGTTTGTGCATCGGGTGTCGTTGGATATCGTTGCGATCAGTGTGATCACCATCATTACGGACTGAGCGAGAGCGGCTGCAAAGGTGAGTTCCTCTCAAGCTTTTTTTCTGCATTCCCGTCCAGGTCTTGTTTGCTATCGGCGATTGTCCGAGTAACCCAAAAAAAAAATCACAGCGCGTGAGATCACTGAGCAAGGCAAACGAGCCTCCACGGGAGCCTAAAAAAAACCTAAAAAACAATACGGTGATCAAAATGCTGGAATCCATCCCGATGTTGGTACATTCCAGGTACTTTCTCCTTCGTCCATTATAAAGATTCCAACGCTGCGAATTCGTAATTCAATGCAAAATACACGCCCGGAAAAATGGTTTAAAAAAACATCATGCCGCATTAGAGATCGGGTTAACGATCGCAAAAGTCCGTTAACTGAGCGGAAATTGATCCGAAGGAAAGAGCCAGGGGGAGAAAGAGTCAGAGGGGAGAGAGACTTTTACGATGAATTTACCTTTCCTCTTGACCAACGTACGTGCGTCGGGTGGCCAGTCATATAGCCTCTTTCAGGGTCTGCCAGCCTACGCGCGAAAACGGCTCTCCCACGCGCGCCAAACGTGAAATTAACCAGTTATAAGACACTAATAAATAACTCGTCGATGTTGCTCGTTCGCCATATATATATATATATATATATATATATATATATATATATATATATATATATATATATATATATATATATATAAATGTAAAGGTGATTTTGAAGATATTCGACTTCGAAGCCCGTCCTCATAGTACCTTATTGTCCCCGTACTCAACATAACGTAAGCTCCAAGGTCTGCAGAAAAATTTCACGATAAATGTAAGGATATTTATCATAAGAGCCTCTCAAGGCCCTAGAATCAACAATTTGTTTGAAAAAAATGATGAAAGTTCTCAAAACAGCCGAAAGGGCTGTTAGGCGCCATTACAGAGATGTGACGGGTTCAAAATGTTTTTCGCCCGCAGCTGTGAAGTAAATGAGGTGCGCGAACATGTGTACCCGACGCTGGAAGTCCATTTGTACAGCAAGTCGAGTGATTTTTTATTTTCTCGCTTTGTCATATTTTTCTTATTTTTCTCATATACATTTCATCGCTGATGACGTGATGAGGTAAAGGCTGACGAACGATTGAATATAGTCATTTCTGAATGAAGCTGGTGGCTGGTGATGAGGTGAGCCAATGGCGTCGTCGCGCTGCCAACCGCCGCACCCAATGGCGCGCTACGTGCACGTAGTGCTGCGGTGCTTTCTTTTTCCACCGCAAAGCGCGCTGCGTCATCGTCATCGAGTCTAGCCGCGCTATGGCAAGCGCCTCCACCCCCCAACGGCCATTTCGTGAAATATTTCTCTCGCGCACTCTCAATTCGGGATGTTCACGTCCTAGAGGTGGCGCAGCGATATTTCAATATGGCTGATCGAAGTGTAGCCTCAAACGTAAATAATGACTATGTTCTTGATTTTATGCAAGTTGGCTGTTGGATTTAACTCTATGGTTGATGGTAAACATCAACCATAGAGCATAGTATATTACCATAGATGGTAAACATCAACCATAGAGCCATTCTACTGCAGTGAATCATTCATTTGCTTCTTTTTTTTAGCTGTGTCAGCTCTGGATTTTAATTTTTTAAGGTTATGAGACTCACTCGCAGATTTCGAGAAGTGATTTTATTATTTAGGGCATATCTTTTTACAAGGGAGGTCTGAAATTATATTTATACATTGTACGCAGGGTGTCCTGCAATGAATGGATAATCCTGCAACTGTCGATAAGTCAGATCATGTCCTACGATATGCTGGAATTTCAGTTTAGTAAAAGTCCCACGGTTTTCGAGATTTTCGGCTTTGTGTCATTCAAACAAAAAAAAATCATCTGCTTTTGGCTTTTCGGATGCCATTTTTATAAATGAATCGACAATAACTAAGTAACTTTTTTAAGTAATTGGCACGATATGCCTAGTCCTTTTTTTTTACACCGCCGGCTATCGAAGTCAGATATTCGATTTTTTTTTATATATAAATTCTGCATAAGATCTTTTTTCATGAAGTTTCTTTAACATTTGAGGCTAAAAAGAACACTTTTCTTGATAAAACAAATAACCAAGAGTATTTCTTTTTAACCGGGACAAAAAGGTTGTCATTTTACAAAAAATAACATACAGCCCAAAATCTCGAACATCGCGGGACTTTTACTAAACTGAAATTCCAGCATATGGTAGGACATGACCTGATCTATCGACAGTTGCAGGATTATCCATTTTTTACAGGGCACTCTGCACGACAGAAATAACTTTTAATATTGCTCGATTTACTATTTATAAAGATACAAACATGGAAAGAAAAAATCTTGTGTAGTAACTACAAATTCGCCGCGAGCCTAAAAGAGCCATTTTCAGATGGTGTTGAAGTTGGCATCATTGGAATGCAACGAAAATTCATCATTTCGTCTTTTTCATCGCTATCTAAACTTTGTATGCAGATGCAGGTTATGGATCTCCAATAAGTATTGTACAACTTTGCAGTGACCGTTTTACTTAGAGAGCCACTGCGGCCGAAGTAGTGGCCCTAGCTCAATAAAAAAAAGTGGCATTTTAAAGTAGAGACTCTGCCAATGTAAACAATTTAAAAAAGCTAACGGATACGTGTATGAATTATAAAGTTATAGGCACTCAAACATGGCAACCTACGAGCCGAATTCTCAGCATTTGCGGGAGGTTATGATTTACTTCTTCAACATCAAGAAATCTGCGGCTGAGGCCCACCGTTTGCTTGTAGATGCTTACGGGGAGGATTCTATTAGTGAGAAAACGTGTCGGCGATGGTTCATCGACGCCCAAACCGAATATTCACGGATCCAAAGTGATGCTGTGTATCTGGTGGGACCAGCTGGGCGTTGTGAACTATGAGCTGCTCAAACCATCCGAAACCATCACAGGGGAACTCTACCGACGTCAGTTGATGCGCTTGAGTAAGGCACTCAAAGAGAAACGGCCACAATTCAACGAAAGACATGACAAGGTGATACTGCAGCATGACAATGCCCGACCCCATGTTGCAAATGTCGTGAAAAAGTACTTGGAAACGCTGAAATGGGAGGTTTTATCCCACCCGCCGTACTCTCCAGACATTGCCCCTTCCGACTATCACTTGTTCCGGTCAATGGCACACAATTTGGCTGACCAGCACTTCGGTACTTACGAAGAAGTCAAAAATTGGATCGATTCCTGGATTGCCTCCAAGGACCAAGACTTTTATCGACGCGGGATTCGAATGCTACCTGAAAGATGGGCCGAGGTCGTAGGTCCACGGGCAGTACTTTGATTAAAAAATATGTAGCCACTTTTTTATAATAAAGCCTTAAACTTTTGAAAAAAAACGGTCACTGCAAAGTTGTACTCCCAATATTTTCAAAAAATGTCAGTGATTTTTGTAGCCTAAACGAGCAGAAAAAATGATAGGTGATAGGAAGAAAAAAAATGTTTGTTGCATTCCAAGAATGCAAGCTTCACTACCATATTTTCAGAGTCACTTTTTTAAACAGACTTTATCTTTAGGTGGCTTATGGAACGAAAATTCTCGGTTATTATACATTTTGCACCCTGAAACACAGAAATCTCAAGTAATTTTTCGTTTCATAAAAATGTCGTACATTGATATCAATGTATTTTGACATAGTTGACTATACTAGTAGAGCTTCTACTTTGAGCTGCGAGAGGCGCCAAGACTTTTTGGGGTGGCGAATTGCATCGTCGAATATATGCTCGGGCGCGGGTGGTCGCTGATTCTCTCTCTCTCGCCGGGTCGTCTAATTTATGTACCTCGACCTGTTCCGGGACGTTAATTAAAGTTCCTACCACCGTTGAGCTGGTGTACAACGCCGACTTCTGAACGCCCGCGTCTCCGTTACCTTTTCACCTTCGCGTTACTACTACTCGCCTTCAATTGACACGCTTCGCTAAGCTCTCGGCATCCCACGCGTTTTACCGCGAGACACGCGCTCCTCGTATTCGACAACGTGTTATTGCACGTAATATACACCAGCGGCGTGAAATCCTCGACCGCGCCATCTGGCGTTTTGCACGATTGCTCATTTTTGCGAGAAAATTATTCCCGCCGCAGGAATTGCGATGACGGGCGGTGATTAGCGAAATTCTCCAACTAGACTACTCAATCTTATCGATGTTGCGGAGTTATAGCGTCCGCGCGCACATTCGTTTCCTCAGGCTCGAATGTAATGACGATGGAGGTTGCATCGTTGGAATGCAACAATGCCCTTTTTTATTTTCCAAATTATTGTCTGCTCATTTTAGCTAACACGGAATATCACTTAAGGGGTTAGGCCACAGTAACGGGTATAAAATTTAAAAAATAAAAAAAACATTAATTACACATCTATAGAGTATGAATATCAAGCTGTTAGAAAATATCTATATTTTTTTTCGATGTACAAAATTGGCCGATTACTAATATTTTCTTTTGTTATATTTTTTAGGCGCTCCGCGGTGTGACATTTAGCATGCACAATTTTTTACCTTGAACAAAAAACAAAAATTCTCGTCAATCTACATTAGGATATGCAGAGAAATACGTACGGAATTTAAAAAAATATTATTCATACCTACAAATTCAGTTTTAGGTATTTAAATGAATTTTCAGTGAAAAATATCGTATAAAACTGCTCATGAAATGAAAAGTTTTCGATTAATCAGACATTCCGAACGTACTTCTCTGCGAAATGAAATTAGGAACATAACTTTTAAATTTTAAGTAAATCGAGTGAAAATTGTTGAAGTTATTTGTCACGCCAATTGGCAAAAAGCTGTTTCGAGAAAAACGCGTTTAAAGTTTTCGTTACTCTATGGCCGTGCCAGAGGTGGGGGGTTACGTTATACGCTCAAAGACGGTGAACAACAAATTTTCTTGCTAGAAATCGAATAGTAACTTATTCTTATGATGATAAAGCACCGTTTTAGCGAGAAAAAAATCGATTTTTTGAAAATTCTACTGTGGCCTTACCCCTTAACGGCGGGGTAAAGTTAATTCGGCGAAAAAAAGGCATGTTTTTAAGATTTTTTTTTGGCGTAACGAATAGTGTTCGTTTATTGAAAAATTTACATATAATAAAGTAACATTTGAACAACATTCTCCTAAATTTGCATTGCAAAATATTCAAAATTGAGCGAGTGAAAATGAAACCCCGGAGGCGCCTCGAAAAAAAGTTGGTTTGCGGTGTGCACCATAACTCGCAACAGAATCATTTGAAACAAAAAAATCAAAATGCATTTGTTAAAGGAGATGTTTCTCGAGGTAATGACGGGAGGATTTTTTTTTTCGATTTTTCGATTTTTCGTAGCACTTGGGAGCCAAAAACCCGATTTTCGCTAAAAAAATCGGCTAATTTGTTGTTGAAAAATTAGTAATTATTAAAAAAAAACAAAAAAGCTCTCGACAATACCTGGTGAATTATGTGAAGAAGTACTGTGCAAAATTTCAAAGCGATTGGTCCAGTAGATTTTGAGTTATCGTGCACACGGACTTCAAATATGACAAGTCTCAGCAAAACGGTTTGAAAAACGCAGAAGAGAAGAGAACGGCATGGAGCAATAGACGCTCAAATACTCATAACTTCGTCAATTTTACTCCGATCGACTTGAAATTTTAACACAATATTCTTGATATATTATGTATTCATTAAAAAAATCTAAAAAAAATGAAAAACAAAATTTAAATACATTACCCCGCCCTTAAGGTAGTACGAGCGCGCAATCTTGGTTTATATAGATTTTCTCCAAATTTTGACCAGACATTGTTCATATCATGCATGTTTGAGTGAAATTTCAGAACTGTCGACTATTCAGATTGGAAGATAATGGGTTTAAAAATTGCAACTTTTAACACTGCAGGATCTGCGCTAAAATTTAGACAGAATAATTTTCCGTAAAAAATATTTGTTCCCTATAATAAGAAGACATATGGCAACACCGCAGCACAGTATTGTTCAATATTTCGACAAAAAAATAATTATCGTGTTCCTAAAGGTAAAAATGTTGTCATAAAAAAATATTTGCATTATAAATATAAATATTTTGTATTGTTTACGTTATCTTCATTGAGAAATAAAAGTGTTGGTTCATTCGTAACTAATTAAAAACGTTGTACGATTAAAAATTACTCCCAAATAAAAATTTGTGTTGCAGTATTATTTTAAACATGCCGCGCAAACTCACGTCATTGGATACGTGGAACAATGCGGTGTTGCCATATGTCTTCTTATTATAGGGGACAAATATTTTTTTACGGAAAATTATTCTGTCTAAATTTCAATGCAGACTCTGCAGTGTTAAAAGTTGCAATTTTAAAACCCATTATCTTCCAATCTAAGTAGTCGACTGTTCTGAAATTTCACTCAAACATGCACAATGATATGAACAATGTCAGGTTAAAATTTGAACAAAATCTATAGAAATTAAGATTGCGCGGTTGTACTACCTTAAGGGGGTTGCTCAGCTATCGCTAAATAGTGCGAATTTGCTGAAATTAATTGAGGATATTTGCAAAAAGGTGTTAAGACTCCGTGTAAAATCTCAAGTACTTCGTCTGCGTGATTGTTGAGCAATTAATTGTTGAAGTTAGGCTCTTATACACGGGCGACATAGCAAAAGCTGCATGAGAACTCCAATACGACTGTCGCAACGTAATGAAAATAGTAAGAATTGAATGAAAATAGGCGGAAAAAATTATTAAGATTTTTACGAATAATTTCAACGAAGGGTCTGTCTCGTTATCGTGATATTCGTAAAAGAAAACAGGAAATTTCAGCTGACTCGTGTAAAACGACAAAGCCCCCTACGGCACGTGGCAACGTTACTGTCAAGTCGGCCATTTTGAATGGGCGCCAAAATTTGAAACGCACTAATTATTGCTTCCTCGCTATAAATTGCTTACCGCGGTTTCATAAAGGGTATTTCAATATTTTGAATCATTCTTTACAGAAGCTGCAGTGCATGCGTTTCGACATAACCTTCAAATCAATTACGCGCCGTCCCACGACTGCGCATTCTTTTTTTCGGCTCAACAACTTTTTTCTGCCGCTTTCCAGGTTGTATTTGCTCCAACCGTCGATTGTACTGTTTTTCGGTTTGCATTTTACCCTTCCATCTTTACATTTTTGCCGAACAAAAAAACTTGACAGCTACGCGCTCACGATGTGGCGTTCGTATCTCAGCTCAGTGATACCAGTTACTGAGAACTAAATTGCTCGTTCTCCACATTTCAATTTGGTCAATAACGTATTCGCGATGTAAGTAAACAAAAAAGATTAATAACATTTCTAAACATATATGCATTCCACATATTTATTAGCTGAAATTGATTTATTTTACGTAACCGAAAATTTGATAATTTGGGGTTGGCAGCCGTTACAGGCTGCATATGTTTAAACATATGCGTTTCCCTCTTGCCGCCTGCCCCGCAAAGACCCTGAGCAGCCTCCTCAAGTGTCCGCCTCCGATTTTATTGAAACTCATACATGTGATAAAGCAGTGAAAACTATTAGACACGTATTTTTTTTTATCTGCGAAAAAACGTTTTTCAGGGGGGAAACGACCCCTCAAATAAAGCGCGTATCACACGTCAATTAAATTAAATTTTTTTATTGTTGGTGGTTTTTTCATCGCTTTACACATTACAAGAATTCTGGTTTTTGTTTCATTCAAATCGTTGGACTGCTTGTGGATGAAACTGCAAAACCACCCCCTACACGCCTTTCTTTGAGGGGTGGTTACCCCCTCAAACTGTTTTTCCGCAAAAAAAAATACGTGTCGGATAGTTTTCAATGCTTTATCACATATATGAGTTTCAGCCAAATCGATGACGGACACTTTAGTGACATTCCTCATAAGTCACGCAAAGAGTTTTTGGGATTCTTATTTAGCGATCTACGAAAAGTTGCAAAATATGATTTTTGATAATAATGGTAATAAGAAATAGGAGAAAATGTTTCGTTGCATTCACGTTGCATTGATTATTCATTGCATCGTTGCATTGCAACGATGTAAAATTCAACACCGTAAAAAAAAGATGGTAGGGTGAGAATAGAATTCTCAGACGATGTCTATCAGTTTTGGAAATTATGTGCGGCCGGTTGAGCGAATTTGGCGTGAAAACGGTCGTGGTCTTTTTTAAAAACAATTTTCGCGTCAGGATATAAACGCTCGCAGAATTTCGCAGCACTTTGTTCCATGTAGGTCCGTGAAGTAGAACAGCCGAAAATGCGATCTTTCTCTCCCTAGTCTTCATAAGAAAGCTCTTTAGGAAATACTCAATGTGAGAGACTTTCATTATCTGACTCCTTTTTTTTTTGTTTTTCACAGTGTCGTGATTACGAGCACTTACTCAACGAAATAGAAATCGTTTTTTTTTTATATAGGAAATGTGATTTTCATAATAACGTTGGTATATAACCCTTGATACGATATGACCCTAAAATCTCGTGCCGATATACAAATGGGCCAAGTTTCCCACATGCACGCGAGCGAAGCCGCGGCCAAAGGCTAAATTTTATTTACTTATGTAGTTATCGGCTATACTTACCGATGATAAGAAATGACGAAAAGACACTATCGCAAATGATGATATATCAATGGATTTTATAATAAATTAGAAATTATTTACTGTGATAGCTTTAGTAATTAACGATGGATCGCAACAATAATTATTATCATCATAGGAATAACGATCACATCAACATCCATAATAATCATAATATCCACAATAACATCCATAATAATGATGATGATGATGATGATGATGATAATGATAATGATATAGATGATAAAGACAGCAGTCATAATGATGACTGCTACCTTCATCATCATCATCATCATCATTAATATTAATATTATAAGAACGATAATTGCCGGATCAGTATTAGTAATAATAATATTAATAATAATAATGATGATGACAATATTGCGGAGACAACGACCAATTGACAAGCGCTCGAATAATTTCATGCAAACGCAAATAAGAATTGTCATATGAGCTGTTACGTATCCACAGAATTTCAGCAAATTTTACCTACCGTTGAAACACTTATCTCTGGCCACGGTCTTGACACACCGGGTCAATTTGACCCGGATGGTACTCCATCCACCTGCCGTTAACCAACCGTCGGTCAATTTTCATTTTAAAACTTCCAGAATACACTTTTAACACTTCTTAACGAGTTGCACCTGTCTCGTGGCCGGAAGGAAAGGAATTTTTAAATATCTTTTACAATGTGTGTTCTGAAAAAAATATTTATTTTAAAAAAAGTAGCCACGGTCCAAAGTACAGGTATCGATTTTCGCTAAAAACGCTCTATTTTCACTGATAAAAAGACTATGCATCGAAAAATAAATTCCTTCGTTCAAGCACGGCTTTTTGATATGTTAAAGATACTTGTACAATTTGAAGTTGCAGTGGCTGCTCGTAAAATTTGCAAACGCAGTGGTTTTTGAGATATCGTGGTTACCGATTTTGAAAAAGTAATTAAAAAAAAAACGCGTTTCTAGTTCGCCGGTTCGCGGAACCTACCTACAAATGCCCATAACTCCCTCATTTTTCCACGGATCGACTTGAAATTTTCAGAGCATTTTTTTTAAAACGTTATATTTTGAGAATCCGTCAAAAACCAAAAATCGATATTTCCAACAACTTCAACTAAACATACGCCCTCGACATTTCTTAATACGCCTGTACATTTGAAATTCGGAAAGTACAAAATGTAATTGTCGTACATTATAATGGAAAATGTTCAATTTTGGCAAAGTGAGCATTTTATTTAAAATTCATCACGTTCAAAATGACTAACTTCATCAACGGAAGGTTAAGGTTCCAGGCTGCGACCCGACGCACCTTAAGCGTGAAAACGCAACAGGTGCAATCCCTCTTCGTAGCCAAGATCCAAAGCACATCTCGTAAAACCGTACAAGACACTTTACGAATTCTCAAGAGCCGCGACTTTGCACACAGCCGTGACACCTGCACGAAAAATCCCAGATAAAACTTTTGCTCGACGCGGTACTCTGGTCGCGATCACACTTTGACTTTAATCCATGAAATCTCGTTCCTCGTTCAGGAAACACTCGGCAATTACGGTCAATTACCACCAAATGCAAGAAAACACGATAACCAAAACGAAAAACAATCGCTGTCGCGTTCGAATATTTCGCGTTGATAGGCTCGCCGGGGAAGTTGGTAATTAAACGTCCGCAACGTGTCTGGCGAGCGTCGGTGCGTCGTATTTTTATTCGCATATGCATACATACATATGCGAATGTATATGTGTGTGTATATTAATACATAAGAATTTTTTTCCACTGCAAGTAATCTCGCGAATTGCACGAAGCATGCCTGGAAGTCGAAAACAAAAAGAGCGATAGGAGTAAAAAAAAATTTTCGAGCCTGTCCCGTAATTAACCATCGTGGAATCGCGACGTGGAAATCTCGTCGTGTGGTATAAAACTCTCGTACGAACTTTGACCGTTCGTATAGCGTTGTGCATACGAATACCATCGCGCTCGCTTGGATGCGCGAAGGCAAACTTACCGGGGCATATAGCTCGCCGAGTGCAGATGCTTCATGCAAGCACTTCCGTGCAGCTATCGAAGTGACGCGCTGGTATTAATAATATTATATTTTTCTGTATACACGTGTATTTATGTATGCTCAAAAGCATGAGTACTGTATATGTATATATAATTGAATAAATAAATGTGTGTGTGTGGGGGGGGAGGGGGGTATTAGGAAGCAGAGTCGATGCAGAGTCTTAAGGGGTTAGGCCACTCTACAGGGCAAAAAAATAGGCTTTTTGGGGATTTTTTTAAGAAAAACTACAAAATAAATCTAGATTACAAAAAAGGGTGTTTATCGTACATATCGGTGACTGTATACAATCGTTTCTTTCAGTCGATTAATTTCAAAATGTCGGCTGTGCAGCGTTTATCTGAAAACTGTAATTTTAAGTTGGCCGGAAACATAACTCGGACAATTTTCATCCGATTCACTTGAAATGTTGATTATATCTTGAAAAATACATTGTCTATGGAAGTACGTAGGATTTTTTTTTTATATTGCATAGTTCATTTATTATTAACAATTATGTGACGATTTTTTAGGCAAATTTTTCGCTTTCCAAAAACTTGACCCAAAAATCGTTAATATATCAAATGAACTATGCAATATAAAAAAAACCTACGTACTTCCATAGACGATGTATTTTTCAAGATACATTCAACATTTCAAGTGAATGGGTTGAAAATTGTCTGAGTTATGTTTCCGGCCAACTTAAAAAATGCAGCTCGAAGATAAACTCTGCACAGCCGCTATTTTGAAATTAATCACTTCAAAAACTTATTGTATACAGTCACTGATGTGTATGATAAACACCCTTTTTTGTAATGTTGATTTATTTTGTAGTTTTTCTGAAAAAAAATCCCCCAAAAGCCTATTTTTTCGGCCTCTAGAGTAGCCTAAAGCCTTAAAGGGGTGATAGGTCACCTCGTTAGGAACATATCTAACCTAAGTCCAAAGTTTTAATGATTTCGAGTTATCGTGGTTAATATGATATTTGTAAAATTTCCCAAAATTAGGTACTAACTCGTTTATAATGTTCAAACAGACAATAATTGGTAACTAAAAACTTATTTGCGTCTTAGCTTAATGTGTATTCAATCGACAAACACCAATATAATCATCTGTGTACACTAGACTGATTCAAAAAAACAATTGCTTCTGGATTCTCGTGCTATTGTTGGGCACTGATAAAACAAAATTTCTCTAAAAAGATGGGCGCGGTCACTCAATTTTTAGAGGTGGCTATCTCGACTTTTTTGTATTTGAATTTTTTTAACGAACGTATTGCATTTAAGCATAGTCATGGCTTCGGATTACGGATAAAAATCACATCCAGCAGCTTTTTCGTAACAAAAATAAACTCTAACAATTTGAAAAGATTGCAATATTCACAATTCAAATCCAGGTAGATCAATAATGGCGTCTATACTACTCTCGTTATTCATGTAGATTTATTTATACGCATTAACATTTCGCACTTTTTACGAAAAATTAAATTATAAGCTTTTATTCATAAGTCGTATATTTACATTTTCAAAATGCTACGCTTATATTATCTTCAAACTCATTTACATTTCTTCCTAGCCATTCTCAAGTTCGTTAACATTTTGGGCAGAACGAAAATGTGCAACGTTGAACAGTTTGTCCAAATCTCTTTTAAATTTACGCTCCTTTGATATTTGTGACGGCAAATTCTTTTTGACCCGATTTTTTAAAAGTTGTTTCCAGACTAGATGGAGTTTTATTGATTTCAAGATTGCGTTACTCAATCGACGCGTTGGAATTTCAGCACATTTCCATTGTTCGAAAATTTCTTTCATCGTTTCGTGTGCACTTCGACGTATGGTCAGTTTTTCTCTGTTATGTTTGTAAAAGAACAAACTCAAAACTTTTCCGATTTTTATCCGTAATCCGAAGCCATGACTATGCTTAAATGCAATACGTTCGTTGAAAAAATTCAAATACAAAAAAGTCGAGATAGCCACCTCTAAAAATTCAGTGACCGCGCCCATTTTTTTAGAGAAATTTTCTTTTGTTAATGCCCAACAATAGCAAGAGAATCCAGAAGGAAAAAAAAATAATTTTTTTTTTTGAATCAGTCTAGTGTACACACAACTAACTAAATGGGACGTGTTGAATAATTAAAAACTTGTCAAACAATACAAATACCTCTTATTTAAATGCTATTTTTTTTAAATATCATTAACATAAGAGGTAAACGAGTTAGTAGCTAATTTTGTTTTTACTGAATATATATATATATATATATATATATATATATATATATATATATATATATATATATATATATATATATACAGTACTCATGCTTTCGAGCATACATAAATACACGTTTATACAGAAAAATATAACATTATTAATACCTCATATATGTATATATATATAAGGTACGTTAATGATAAGCGTGCGAGAGGTTCTGCACGAGAAGTTACACGTTGCACGACATTTTGAAGCGTTAATTCACGTCTCTCGAGGACGTCCCGCTGGGACGAGATGGATTTACCACCGAGGCTTGTTTTACCGGCACGTCCGGTGAGTTGTCCGATCCTCTCGATATCCCTAGCACACCCGCACTGCCAACCATTCCCCATTTACGTTTTGTACGTACTATGTGCGTGTGTATGTTTTTCTGCGTCACGACATCGCGGAAATATCATCACGTTGTCGCACGAGAATCCGCTGACATGGATAATATCATTTATTAATTCTCGAGCAACTGGCCGCGTTCGTCTTTACGTCGCGCAATGTGTCGACAGTCGGCAATGATGATTTGCGATTCATTGGACCGGGAAATGTTTGATTTGAATTTAGCACAGCGGGCTCTAAGGAAGAACGGGTTTTATTGTTAGATTTATTTTTTTCACTGTTCATTTGCAATAGTTTTGTTATTATTTTTCATTTGGAAAATAACACTGTTCTTTCGCAATACCAGGTGTAGAAGTATGAAATCGAAATTTCCCTGTAGATGGTGCTAGCCATCAGTTTAGGAACCGTAAGACCGCCTCTGCAGCGCCATCATCTCCCTCTAACAGCTGACGAAGATTTTCGACGCGCAACAACCCAAGTTCCCTATAGCCGTATATTTTTCTATAACCTTAAACATGTCGAGTTTTGTGCCTACGAACTACGATTTGCGGACAGCATTGGTTTTCTGTCATCATTTGAAGAAAACTGCTGCAGAATCGCATCGAATGCTTGTCGAAGCTTACGGTGAACATGCTCTTGGTGAAACACAGTGTTTCGAGTGGTTCAAAAAATTGAAAAGTGGTAATTTTAACGTGAGAAACGAAGAGCGTTGGAAACCACCGAAAAAGTTCGCAGACAACGAATTGCAAGCCTTATTGGATGAAGATGATACTCAAATTAACGAGAACTCGCGGATCAATTAAATGTAACGCAAAAAGCCGTCTTCGTTCTTTTTTATTATTTTCAAACAACAGACGTGTAATTTTTACAAAAAATCCTGTTTCATACTTCTACACCTGGTAGTTTTGCAGGAGTTCTCGCGAGGCGCAAATCTCGCGAAGAACATCACTTCGGTGTTCGCCCTCGATTTGGTGGAAATTTAGGCAGATGGTACAGCATTAAACATTATTAGGGGCTCACTTTTTTATCGGCGGAAAAATAGTTTAAGGGCCTACCCCTTGTCAACCCACATGTCAAAGGCTGATTTTGATGGTATTGAAGTTTGCATTGTTGGAATGCAACGAAATGTATCGGTGTAGTTTTTTCATCATCCAAATTCTTATCCTGCAAACTTGGGCTGTAGATTTATCATGAGCAGTTTCAACAACGGTTGAACGATTTTTGTAGCCCAAATTTGCCAAAAAAACGTTCGGTTTACTAAATGTTCGTGTCGTTCCAATGTGCAAACTTCAATATCATTGATTTTGCAGTTTCACCTGCGAGCAGTTTACCGATTGCAGTGACACAGAAACGAAGTTCGTCTAAAGAAAAGCAAACAGAAATCCGCCACGAATACATTGAACAAAAAAGCATAAGTTAAGCGACGAACCACCCCTTTTTTCTTTCTCTCGCCCCACATTTAAAAGCGGTGCATTAAGGCCTTAGGCCACTCCAGAGGCCAAAAAGGGCATATTTCGTGCATTTTTTTTTTAACGAAACCACAAAATAAATCCAAATTACAAAATAGGGGTTTTATTATACACGACGGTACAAAATTATTTTTTTCAAAGCGATGCATGTAAAAATGGCGATTGTGTAGCATTGTTCCGATGACGCCTTTGTTTCTGGAAGGTCAACGACCGTACCAACAGCTCCGATAATTTTTGAGTTATGATGGGACACTAAAGTTTTTTCGATTATATGTAAGAATAGCTATAGATTCAGGAGTACGTAGGATTCTTTTGATATATTGTTTTTTTCTCAAAATGGCACATTTGTAAAATAAAAAGTATAAAATTCCATGAGAAAATCATCAGAAAATTGTTTATAAAAAAGGAACTATGCAATTTAATTGAAAAAAGTCCTACGAAGTGCCTTAGAAATGGTAATTCTGAATATACAATTGAAATTTCAAGTGAATCGATTGAAAATTGTCTGAGTTATGTTTCCGGCTAAAATAAAAAATACAGATTGGACTTAAACGCTGCACAGCCGCCATTTTGAAATTAATCGCTTCAAAAAAACGATTGTACGAGTATACAGACACTGATGTGTATGATAAACTCCCTTTTTTGTAATCTCGATTTATTTTGTAGCCTCTAGAGTGGCCTTACCCCTTAAAATTGTCAAAACGAAGTTGGAATTGTTGGCTCATTCTTGCAAGTCGTATGATCTCGTCCTCCGACCAAAAATCTGTGTCCACAAACAGCAGGTCTTTGTTCGAGCGATGAGTTGCATGCAATTTGTTCCGAAACCTTTTCTTTCACACGGAAGTGTCGAGATCGTGTTTTACCAGGGGGATCAACGTTGTCAGCAACGAGGAAAGCGACCGTGTTGGATCTCTCAGCTCCGGGTAATCCGAGGATTTTCATATATTTTATTCTCGGAACGCCGCGCTACGTATTCCTACACTTTTACATGGCGATGCACACGAGTTCGCAATGCGATTACTTTTCTGTAGAATATTTTTTTCAAAGCAAACATTTCACGTGCTGCCAGCCGGAATTCGTACGATTTTAAACATTCATCAGCGAATCCTAACTCGAATCAAAGGTACTCTTTTCCTCTACAGAACGAACGGTTGGCCCCCATTTCTTCCGATCTCATTCTGTTTCTCGTATTTTTGCTCATTGGTGAAAAAATATCGATTTCCGGCTCTCTGAACGTTACAGTGAGTGATTCGTCTGGTTCGGAGACGTCGGCATAATTAATTTGAGAAAAAGCCTTCGGATGAGCCATTTTTCGCCGTTTTAGGGCAAAGTAGACAACCAAATTTGGTCAGAAGCTCGGGCAACCTGATCGAGAGGTTCCCTCCACGTTTCGTATATATATATATATATATATATAGAAGCGAGCGAGTTCGTTCCGAAAGTTTCACGAAACTACATTCCGGATGATCGGGTGAGTTTTTGCGAGGTGTCCGAGGGAATGAAGGTGGACGGACACATCGACCGAGAGAGCATACACGATACGAGCGACATCTGGGCGTAAAAAGAGGAGAATCAGTGAGAGAGAACAAGCGAAAGAGATCCGAGAGCCGAGGCACAAATACAAAATCGTCAATAAATAAATAAGTGAATAAATAAAAAAGTAGCGAATGCTAAATTGCAAATAATCATGAATAGTACATGACAAAAAATGAGTAAATAATAATCAGTCATAAATACTTAAAAAATAATAATTATTTTTCTACCCAAAGAGATAGGAAAATAAACCAAAACATTAACGACATAATTTTGAAACAATTAAAAATTCCTTAATGTTTTTGGTTTATTTTCCTACCTTTTTGGGTATAAAAATAACTACTACTTATTATAATCACAAACATAGAAACGTTGTCAAAAAGCGAACACCAATCGAGGAAAATACTCCTCAAGCGTCTCAAACGACGTCTTTTCTTCTCCAAAATAATCACTCAGTCAGAAACAAACAAAACTGTTCAAAAAAAGCCCCTTATGTACGTTATTTTACGAATGATTTTTCAATTGCACTTTTAACCGCTTGGGCCTGGTTCCGATCGCGGCAACGCACTCTCTATAAAGATTTTTTCGATTTTTCTTTTTATTCTCTTCGATCTTCAGAGATCCCTGCGCGGTCACCCTCGCTGCGGAGCTTCCATACGGAGCACGTACACTCGCTAATGATGCAATCGGACCATCAGCTATACACATGGTCCTCCGGACTCACCAACGAACTCTCTCTTCACACACACACACACACACACACACACACACACACACACACACACACACACACACACACACACACACGCGCGCGCGCGCGCGCGCACGCACGCACGCACGCACGCGCGCGCACACACACACACACACACACACACACACACACACACACACACACGCACGCCCTCGCACGCACACACACACTCACACACACACACATCTTGGACACACACATGGAGCATCTTTCACTCCCTGGATCCTTGAATCGTCCGAGAAACGTTTTCTCGCTTGCCCACCTGACCGTCCGACCGGACGCGATCGCAAAACCCGCGTGGGCCGTTCCCGCAGCGTTTCACGTGCACGTGCACATCCTCGCGAAAGTGCAACACACCAACAGGTAGGGAGAGAAAGAGATAGGAGAAGAGACGAGACGCTCCTTCCGCAATTTCTCGATTCCTGATAATAACAACAAAAAAAGTGAGAATTTTAAGTTAATCTTCCGTCTTTTCTTCCACGTAGACACCCGTTATGTCCTTTTTTTCTCTCTCTCTCTCTCTCTCTCCCTCTCTCGCCGTTATCTCGCCGGGTCCCTGCGAGAGATCGCGCGGTCTCGCTGCTCCTTTATAGCCGCTCAATCTCTTCGTACGATCTTCGTGATTTCATTCATGAATTCTGCCCCGCGCTGGATACACACGCACACACGGCGATTTCTCTCCCGCGCGGGCAGAGGGGCTGTCATTAGCGCTTCTCTATTTTGCCATTGTCCACCCACGCGCGGCTCCCTCGATGCTCATCGTAATTCAATTAACGCGTGAGCGAATAAATGTCGTTGAACCAAGCGACTCAATCAATTACAATTCCGAGCTACGTGGACAATACGCGCGCACGTGTAGAGTCATATCTGTCGTTGGATGGAGGGAGGGTGGGATGATACGCGAAACGCGTGAGGGGGGAGGTAAATTTAGGCGAGGAAAAAATTGCTGATTTTCATGATTTTTTTATTTTTATGGAAATGTTTTTTTAACTGTTTTTGAGGTTGCGGCGGGGCTGTCAGACGGCGTGACATGTAGCGTTGGCGGGATTAATATGAAAAAAAACTAACGAAGAATTTTATTTTATTAACACTCATACGCAGAATATGAACCGAGGAAAAGTGAGAAATGTTGAAAATCGATGCAGTGGTATGCTTCGTAAGGGAAAGATTGAATTTTTCGAAAAAATGGCTACATTTTGCATTAAAAAAGACTTTTTTTTATTTTCAAAAACATTTAGGCTCATATTTTGGACAATAAGGTTGGAAAGATTAATAACAAATTTGATCAGGATCGGTCGATTAGTTTTTAAGCTATACGTCACGCCAGTTTTGAAAATGCCGTTTCGAAGACCGTGCCATACCACGGTCATTTTTGAAGATTAATCAAAAACAAAAAATACGATGCAACAGCCAAAAGTAGCAATAAGACATACCCGAAGTCTCAAATATGGTGCAGAAATTTTTGCTTTGAGAAAAAATCACGAAAATCTGTACATTATTTCCTCGTCTAAAAATGAGAAATGAGTATCAACTAATGAGCATTTTGGAGTCATGTAGAATTGATGGCTATGTACAAAGTCTATCATGGAAAAAAGACCGGAAAAAAGAGGAATTTTTGTAACTTTTTCCTGGGAAAACATATGCAAGTTTTTAATTGTTTTTTTGTTTATATTCAAGAGTATGGTTTTAAGTATCTTTTACATTTTAGTATTGAAAAATATCTATAAATGTGATGGGTACAATGGTTTGTGCAGGCCCCTGTTTAAAAAACGCCACTCGCGGTGACCTCTGCTGCTCGAAAACAAATCTTCCGAAATTTAAAAAAAAAACCAAAAGCATTTAGTTTTTGCATAAAACTATTTGATGTTTGGACCAAGGATTGTAGAAAATGGGTGCGGGGACAAATGTCGAACGATCGATATGTAGATGGGCCAAAATGTCGAATTCGAAAATGACGAATGTTCGAATATAGATTAATCTTACTAGAGTCTGTGAAGTCGAAAATAACAATTACGAATATGAACATCTCGGAAGTTGATATGTAGCGAAAAACAAAAATCAGATTTAATAAAATATCGAAAAACATAAAATCGATGGGCCTGTATGCATAACACCAAATAATTCGAGACGACAATTCTCCGAATTAAAAAAATGGCGATGGTTCACAATGCAGAAAATCATTAAAGCAAACGGCCGAAAAGTCGAGTGGTTGAAATCGCGGACGGTCAAAATGTAGAACGGCCCGAATGGCGAATCGAGCAATACGTCACTTGCGCCTCAGAATGAAGCTGCGAGATGGCGCTGGCGGTCTGTAGACTAAAATATCGTAAGACAGTCATCCCACGTGACGGGCCCCACCACGTTCGCCATTTTGGCCGTTCGACCTTTCGGCGTTCGACATTTCGGACCATCGACATTTTGCGTTTCGATATACAGTACTACCTCTCTAAGAGAGCGGTCTAGGGCGGTTAGGGGAAGAAATTCTCGAGAAATTCGTCGCCGAAGCCTTCCCCCACCGCTAGGTTAGCGCGCTCGAAAATCGCGCATGTGGTAGCGTGTATGTGTTTCTCCACTCGAACCCGATAAGAGAGCGCCAGCTGATCACGAAAATGAAGCCGTCTCTACGATTCTTGCGGACGCCAACAGGACTCTATACTCTGATGTATAGTATATATGTTATGATACATACATATTGTATATGCTGTACGATATTTGCATTTATTACTACTACTCATAAACATATCTCTGGTATAATGTAGCCTCGATAATTTTTATCAATATCAATAATATTCTATGCTGTGTTAATGTCTATTAAAATATATTTTACTTGCATTAAATTACTACTTGAAATTTAAATATGGTGCATGTTTTTTTCTCCGACTTTACGGCTTAAACGTATATATTATTATACAAAGGAATATTATCCATTTGACAATCGTGCGACGTGCGATTTTCTGAAATCGCTCGCGATCTCTTATCGAGTTGTCCGCGACAAACTCGAGAGGCCTCGGGTACACTGGACAGCTCGAGCTAGGTGGGGGAAGCCATAAAATGCGCTCAAGCGGAACGGCGGGGAAATTCTCTCTTAGCGAGGGCTCTCTTAGAGAGGTAGTACTGTATTGCTTTTCGCCATAGACGGTATTACGCATATTAGGCACTCGCTATTTTCTGTTTCGGAGATATGGGTGTTCTACATTTTTCGATTCTGTATTTTTATATTCCGAATTGCAGACAATCTGAATATTCGTTTTCGAATAAATTACCTCTCCAATAAATAATGGTTCGATTTATAATCATTCGATTTTTTGATCAGTCGAAAGATAAAATTTCGAATGATTTAACCTTCGTTATTTTGAGAGTTCATAATTCTGTCGTTTCGAAATCTTTGTCGTTCTATATTTGGTCATTCGACATTTTTACCCCCACCCGTAGAAAATATTGATTTTTGAAAAAATGGCCCCAGTTCACGTAATATATGGACGGCCCCTAACAAAAAACAATGCATAAAATATGTCTTCCTTCAAGCACTGCTTTTTGACCTGTCAACGAAACTTAAGTTGATCGGTGCAGTAATTTTTTTAGATATCCTGGCCACCGATCTGGAAAAAGTCATTTTGAGAAAAACGCGATTAAAGTTCGCCGGTCAGTCGTTCGCCACTTCGTGGAACCTATCCATAAATGCCCATAATTCCCTCAATTTTGAACAGACGAACTTGAAATTTTCAGAGGATATTTTTGAAATGTTATATTTTGAGAATGCGTGGATAGCCAAGAATCGACATTTAAAAAAATGTCAACTAGGCCCACTAACTTTGAGCCCCAGCCCATCAAAGTTCTTTGAGCCCCAAGCTTAAGGGCTTAAGCTTGGGGATCAAACAACTTTGATTTTCAAAGAAAAATCTGATGAGAGTATTGGGCGAGGAGGTCGGGATTTTACACACAATTAATAAATAGCCTTGTCAAGTTGAAGGTTTTTAAATTGAAAATATCGATAAACCATTAAGTTATTATTATTTGAAGAAAGTGGCGCCGTTACTGCATGGCTACTTAGTGTAGGCGGCTCTGGCAGCTAGGATGATCGGAAATGAAAATTTAAAAAAGTACTTTCGGTATAATATTATAACTTTCGTATGAGTGAATACTGTTCTGAAATTTTGAAAATTCGAAAAATGGCAAGCTGCGAACAAAAAGTTCGGTTTTCGATCGAAACCAAATGACTTCGATCATTTGTTGTTAAGAAATGGATAAACAAATCAAAAAATAATTCAGTCGTACGCTAGCAAATGTTATAAACTATGCTCTGTCCGAGTCCGAATGTAATCGGACGAATATATTTTAATATACGATTTACGTCGTTTTATAAAACTTTGTTTCGAAAAAATCGCAAAAGAAAAAAAAGAGTGCATCGCAACGGGGCGGTCTACCGTAGTGCAGTGGACGACTCTTTACACAAAAATCCTTATAACTCGGTCAATTTTTAAAATCTTTACAAAAATTTTCCCGCAAATTAAGATAAAAATCCTAGGCTAACTAATAAACACCTACAATAACATTAAGAGAAAAAAAAACACTAAACATTCAGTCGGATAATGATTGAAATCAATGATACGGTTTTACATTGAGTATTTACCAGGTGTGTAAGTATGAAACCGGAATTTTTGTACAGAAAAAACACGTTTATTGTAATGATATGATACAAAGTATCATATCATTGCCGTAGGTACATCCGCCAGTTGTTGTTGTGTTTGAGCGTCGTCTTCGTCCAACAAGGCTTGCAGGTCAGCGTCTTCAAACTTTTTCGGTGGTCTTCCACGTTCTTCGTTCCTCACGTCAAAATCGCCACTTTTGAACCGTTTGAACCACTCGAAACACTGTGTTTTACCGAGAGCATGCTCACCAAACGCCTCCACAAGCATTCGATGCGATTCGGCTGCGGTTTTCTTCAGATGAAAACAGAAAAGTAGTGCTGTCGGCAAATCGTAATTTGTTCGCACAAAACTCGACATGTTTATCTCTAATAAACTAATGCTACTGAATGAAACTCGTGTTATTGTGAGTTGGAAATCTTTGTCGGATATCAATACAATAACAAGACACCGCTGACGTGATGTGTCGGTAACTGCATCGACATCTAGTACCACCTATGGTCAAATTCCGGTTTCATACTTACACACCTGGTACTGTAGAGCTTCCTTATAAATGCTGAGGGGTACCGCACACCACTGTTCTTTCAAAACGAAAGCGCTATTTTATTTCTCAGGTCCTATTCGATGAATCCAGATAAAACGAAGTGCACAAAAATCCTGGGAACATTTATCATCACATACTTGAGGTTGAATAACAATTCTTCAGCCATTTTCACGTTATCACTGCTCATACTTTCCAAATTTAAATTACCAAATGTAAATTTGCCAATTTCCAAATTTAAATTCCGAAACATAATTTTGCAAATTTTTAATTCCGAAACATAAATTTGCAAATTTAAGTTTCTGAAACATAAATTTCCAAATTTAAATTTCCCAATTTCTAAATTTAAATTTCGAAACATAAATTTGCAAATTTAAGTTTCCGAAACATAAATTTCCAAATTTAAGTTTCCGAAACATAAATTTCCAAATTTAAGTTTCCGAAACATAAATTTCCAAATTTAAATTTCCCAATGTAACCCTTGTCACACTTGCGTAGAGAAACATGCTTGTTGACCCAGTGTGACAAGCCTATCAGCCGGATAACCATGAAAAAATGTATGCACAAAATTATGACCTAAATATTGCATAATATGTGCCAAAAATGATTATATCAAAAATCAGATAGCGACATGCAAAAAGAATCGTAAAGAGAGTAATGAACTTGGCCCTAAAGTTCAACACTGAGTCGTTTATACCGACAGTGACAAGGAAGGGTTAAATGTCCAAATTTAAATTTCCAAACGTAAATTACCAAATTTAAATTCCCAAATTTAAATTTCCAAGTTTAAATTTCTGTATTTAAATTTCCAAGTTTAAATTTCTGTATTTAAATTTGCAAACTTAAATTTCCGTATTTGAATTTCCAAATTCAAATTTCCAAATTTGAATTTGCAAACTTAAATTTCCAAATTTAAATTTTCAAACTTTAATTTCCAAATTCAAATTTTCGTATTTAGGTTTTCAAATTTAAATGTTGCATTTCAAATTTCCCAATCAAAATTTCCAAAATTGATAGATGTCATTTCAGCGTTGCAGTCTAGCCCTACCAGCTTGATATCAGGCTGAAAAAGTGAATGAGCAAACAAACAGTATGATTCAATAATGATGTACAGGTAGGTTCGTGTAGGTATGTGTAAAACGTACGTGTACATATGTGTATGTAGCGAAATGGAAGTACGGAGCGCGTGGTCTGGCCGTGTATCGCTGAAACGGAGCGAAACGCGGGCGGCATAGATGGACGCCGACAAAGTCGCAACGATAAAGCAACGAAGGGCGGGAGAGGGAGGGGGGGGGCTATAAAGCTTTCCATCTCCTTTCACCACCCAAACGATCTCTCTCTCTTTCTCTACTCCTTTTCTGTGCTATACCATTCGGATTGTCACACCCGATGCATACTGATGCAATTGGTACTCCCAGACGAAGCTTCCTCTCTCTCTTTTTCGCTCACTCCCATTCTCTCTCTCTCTCTCTTCTTCTCTCTGCCGCGGAGAGAGAGGCAAGAAAAAGAAATATAAAAACCGCGAGGTGAGGCCGCATGAGCTATGTGCAGTTATGCGTGGGACGTGCTCCATCGATAACATACATTAAGGAAACTTCGACGGTCGCCGCGTGGCTAAGCAATCAAAAAATCTTTTTCAGTCTTCCGGAGCTGTCCTCTTCTTTCTACAGTGTTGAAGTTTCCATCGTTGGAATGCAACGAAAATGCATTTTCATGCTTTTATTTTTTTATTTTCATGTTTTTAATTCTTCATTTCCATGCTTTCATTTCTTCAGTTTCATTATTTTATTTCTTCATGTTCATGCTTCTATTTCTTTATTTTCATTATATTCAACATATCTTCTTGGCAGTTTATATTGTAGATTTCTAATAAGGAACCTTAAAGACGTTTAACTGATTTTTGTAGCTCAAATTCACCGGACAAATAGTTTGGCAATTAAAAAAAACGTCTTAGCGTTCCAATGCTGCAAACTTCAATATCATTTTCTTTCAAAGGAAAAACTTAATTCGCGCATAGGTAAGAGAATTCATCGATTGCGAGGGAAAAATCGCCGCAACGCTGCATTGGGGCGAGAAAGAAGCATCGCGGACTCGATGTCGATAGAAAAACGAAAAACCGATCAGACGCGACGGTCTCTCGTCCGATGAGGGACTTTCGTTCCTTTAATGAAGATGCGTATCGTCAGCGATGGCTGCTACACAGATATTATCACAAAATCTCATAAATCTCAAAAGCTAATGAACATCTTGTAGTCGTTTTTTCACCACCCCCCCCCCCCGCCCCCCCCGCGTCGCTTATTAACGTCAAAAATAAACGCTACGTTTATTTTGGAAATGCTCGGTGCTGTTGGTCAACGCAATGATGACGTGTAACCCAAACAAAATTAGGCTATTTCCCCGAAAACATTCTCCGGATGTGCACTAGATGATTTTCGGCCACGATGAAAAGAAAATATTCCAGATTTTCAAATGTACATCCGTTGTACATTGCATCAAGTAGAAAAAAAGGAAGGGTATTGAACTTTGCATCGTTGAGATGCAACGAAAACCCTTATTCATTTTTTCAATTTCTTAATTTTTAGTACTACCTAAACTTCTCTTTCGTATTTTTAGATTACGGATCCCTACCCCCATGGAAACTTATGTATGAAAAAAATATATGCAGAAAATATATGCTACATGTATATATATATGTATATATATATATATATATATATATATATATATATATATATATATATATATATATATATATATATATATATATATCGGTCGCATATATAGTGACGAAAAATAGAATAATACGTATATATTCAGTATATATGCACCAAATATATGACGCGTATATGAGGCATATACTTTCGATATATTTTCAATCTATTTTTTTGTCAGAAAAGTATATCGAAAATGTATGCGTCATATATGACTCGTATATGTACCATTTTGCAGTATATATGCAGTGTGTATGCAACATATATGGTATATATGCAGGGTAAATGCTACATATATCATTGATATATGATACAGTGATATACAGTAATACCACGCATATACATCTCATATATAAAAACGTTACGGAAATTAGAATTTGGCACATATATGCAACATATATTTTCAATAAATGGCATACAATTCACTTATATTACAATTATTAATCAAATAAATTTGCAGTATATTTTTGCGTATATAAATTTCCATGGGGGTAATAAGGGTCTTGAAAAATATTTCAGTAATATTCGTAGCCAAAATGTGGAAAAACAATTGGACAATGCGAAAAAGAAAATTTCGTTGCATTCCAACTTGAATACGAGCACGCATGTAGGCGTAATGAACTTGTGCGATGCACGAGCAACTAAGAGGTGGCTTAATCGTAATCAAGAATTTGCCGGAAGGAGCACGTCGTGGTTCCCGTGGGCCATTTTTGCTGCTTCTGCAGAACATGGAGGCTCTTATTTCTGTAATGGTCAACTTGTAAAGGAGACAGAGAGAGAGAGAGAGAGAGAGAGAGAGAGAGAGAGAGAGAGAGAAGCAGAGGAAATTAAAAACGAAAAAAATAGAATGGAGCACCACTACGTATACTTCGCGATCGAGATAAGGGAGATATATGGACCTGCCGAGAGGGAAGCTCTTTCGCGAGATCTCGCTCGTTGCGAGCAGATCCAAGCGAGAGGGTATACCCGCTTGTGTAGGAAAGAAAGAGAGAGTCCTGCGCGATTGCCCTCGAGTATCAAGAACGGATCGCCCCGACTTCCTTGGCTCGCGTCTTCTCTTTACACTTTGATGTGACAGATTTTTTTCGTTTCTGCTTTTTTACACCCTTCGTTATCAAGGAAATTGTTTCTGCTGTCTCTCTCTCTCTCTCTCTCTCTCTCTCTCTCTCTCTCTCTCTCTCTCTCTCTCTCTCTCTCTCTCTCTCTCTCTCTCTCTCATACCCTTTCCTTCCTCGTCTAAGTGCTAAGTTGCTAAGATGCAATGCATCTTAGCAACATTCTTCCTTCAACGGATCCCAAACGAACTTAAGTCCTCAATCATAGTTCATAAATGTTTTTTTTTTCGCCTAATTACACATTTTTATACCATTCGACGAACTCACGTTAGTTTGCACGAATAGTTCCAAAACATAAACAAGATAATTAAAAATTCACAATAGGGATTATTGTAATACATAAATTCGACGAAAACAATCGAAATATCGGTATATTTTTATTGAACGAACATAATCTTTAAGGAGTCTTCTCACTTTAGACGCTAAAAAGGCTATTTTTTAATAGGTTTATATTATAGATATTGATATAAAAGTTGTTACAATTAATAAATACACTTTCGGAATGCATACAAAAAATGTTAACTGCATTTATGTAACCCAAAGAAACTTTAAATGCGTTTTTCTCGAAACAAAATTTTTTCGGCGGCTTGTTCATAAAATCTTCGAAACTACTGATCCGATCCTTATGAAATGTTAACCACATATTCTTTACAACTATAGCTATAGCGCAATTCAAGGATTTTTTAAATTTTGATATTTACTATTGTTTTGCCAAAAACGGTGAAATAACACGTTATGTTTGTTTTTTCGAAAAATGTTCGCCATGTTGTAATTTTTGCATATATCAAAAATCGTATGATATGCGCTGTAGCCATTAACATACTGAATGTAGAACCGTTCGATTTTTTTTGTTTCGGATGATCCATCTCCAGATTTCATCAATAGCGCAGATCTACAATTTTTTAGGACATTTTTTTAACTACCATTTTCGTCTACAAATGGTGATTTAAGGGGCCAGTCCACTGTGGGGCCACGAAGAAAGGCTGTTTTCGCGATTTTTTTTTTTGAGGATTTTATAAAAGATATGAATATATAAGTTGTTGGGCTTGATAAATAGTCTTGAAATACATTTAAAAAAAATTAATCCATTTTTATTCATTTCTAAGTACAAAAAACTATAGTTTAACGTAACGCCTCAAAAATAGGTGGGCTAGGTAGCTCCATCACAACTCGGTAACGGCTTGTCTGGAACAAAAAAATCAAAGTCCATTAGATTCCGTATGACATCAGCTACAAAATGACCCTCGGATATAAAGTTTTATCAGAAAATAAAAAAAATGACAGATGAAAAACGAAAAAAGTAAAAAAACGCTTTTTTCGCAGTTTTTCGCAAAAAAGAGTAAATATCAAAATTTTAAAACCATCGAGGGTCATCTTTTTGCAAATCATGTTTACAATATGTGGTTTAAATTTCAAGAGAATCGGTTTATTGGTTTTAGAGATACGATGGAGCTAGATTTTGAAAAAGTTGTTTCGAGAAAAACGCGTTTGAAGTTTATACTATGAAAAACTCTTACCTAAACTCAATCGGCAATTCCTGCACTGTACAAAATCCCTTCTGATTGCTCATCATCGTCGATTTCTTCAAGTCTTGCTTGCTTTCGATTTTTTGAAATTTTCAATGTGGACGTTTCCCTTAAATAAATATATTTTTGTAAAATGTATTTCGAAGGTTTATTTATTAAGTGTAACAACTTTTATATCAATATCTATAATATAAACCCATAAAAAAATGCATGAATATAGCCTTTCTTAGCGTCTAAAGTGAGAAGACCCCTTAATAAATTCGAGAATTACCGACGATTGGCTTCTTTCGCCGATCTTCCAGTCGCGTTTCAATACGTCTCGTTCTCTCTGCCTTACCTCCGTCCCACAGCAATTAGTTAGCGACTTTTCTCAAGAATTGAAACTCCATTAGCGCGTTATCGTCTCACTTATATACACGCAACGACCATTGGGGTTGCCGGAAAAAAATGTCTATCTATACAAGCCATTCCGCGCAGAATCGTTCGATAATCACACCAGCAGGTGTGCCAACTTGGTTACTCATTTTTCGTTCAATTTTTTAATATATTCTATCATTTTGATGTTTTTATGTCCTGTAATTTTATAATTATTTAAATATAATTTCGCTATTATATTTTATTATAATTATCTAGTTTTATGATAATACTTTATTATAATATAACTTTTATATTCAACCATTTTTACAATTGGTTTAAAATTGGTCAACTGAATTCTCTAGCCACTGAAAAAAATATGACTGTGATGTTTGCATCGTTGGAATGCAACGAATATTTTTTTCCTCTCCCAGATGTCATTTGGCAGATTTGAGCTCTGAAAAGCAGGCGAACATTTTTTAGGTTCGTCATTTAGCGATCTACACCCTTAACCTCCAAGTTTTCGACTTTCGGTAATAAAAACTAAGGAATTGGAAGGCATTTCCGTTGCAAACTTCAAGCCCATGAAAAAAAATACAAGACAAAAAGTGTTCGATTTGGAAAATCTGAAAAAAAATACAGCACGCTCATTTCGAGTAAAAAAAAACAAGGGAGAAAAGGCAATGACGAGATTGAAAGGAATGGTAATTCGATTTGACGTGAACGGTGCGATACATTTATATCAAACGCAACTCCAGTTTGGTTACTGATTGCTACGCTTCTGATATATATTCAACGTAGGCTCACTGGCGAATAAACATTCGCGAAAAGGGCGAGACCACGTCCTCCCTCTTATTGAGGCACCCGTGCTTGCGCCAGTGCCAAAGAATTAGCATAATACTAAATCGCATTTCATCGAGTTTATCGAACCTTGGCCATAGACACAGAGCGCATAGTCGTTTTCTCCGCCAGGACTGAACTCACGTTCACGTGTTCACCACAATATATTTCAACAAGTATGAACTGTAATGTACATTTATCTGTGTTTATGCATGTATGTGAATACATAGATATCCTCGTACATTAAATTTACATATTTTTTTATACAAATATATAAATTTTAAATTTATTATATATAAATTTAAATATAAATTTATATATAATAAATAAGCATAATATAATTATTAACATATAAACATATAAACAAAGAAATAAATATATGTTATAATTAAACATAATTAATAAATATAAATTTTTAATTTACATATTTTGTTATAAAATATATAAAGGTGAAATTAAATTAATATATTTAATGAATATATTTATTAATGACATATGAAATATCTATTAATAAATTCAATATTAAAGTCATATATTTTTATATAAAACTAAATAAGTTTTATCTACGATTGTACCAACTCTCTATTGAACTTTCGCATTATCTCACGACCTCGTGCATACACATGGCAAATTGCCATTGCCATGACCACGAATCGTTTATTTTAATATTAATTCACAGTCTCCGAAGTCAAAGAGATAGCACGATAATACTGCAAATTTTTTTAAATTTGATAAACTCCGTTTATCATTGACAGATCGAGAAAGAGGATATATTTTTTTCAATATTTTTAAAAATAATCTTTTACTCTCTCTGATTTTTTTATAACTTGTGAGTGGCGTTTATTTCTTTTTCAATTTCATACGAAGCCTTCTGTCGATTGCCGAAACGATTAGGCGAGCGTATACTGAGAGAAATCGACAAAACGAAAGCATTGGCAAGATTTAAGTTTTTTTTTTCGCGCTAAAAGAGGATTGCCCGTGCGTCCAACTTGGAATGAAGCAACGAGCGAGCAAGTACCTCCTCATCGTCGCATGGTTATCGTCTCTGGTGGTCCCACACACGCGCACGATAAGCTCACGTGCGAAAAATCACATATAGTCTATTAGTGTCGGTCTATTCGTGTCTCTCCTTCTCTCCGTATTTGTCGCTTTCTCGACGATAAATTTCCATACGTCTCCGTAATTAGCGTGAACGCCGACTCATTTGCCACGGTTACGATGAAACGAGCCATGGACGTTTGAAACGGAAACGATGAACGAAGGAAGAAAGAAGCTAAAGGACGCGTGGTCGGTTTCCGGCTTTGGCGAGGTCTCGTTCGACGATTCAAATGCCGTAGGAAAAAAAAAGCCGTCACCAAGTGTTTCAATGAGAATTCTGAAGTTCGCGCCAGCGATTAGTCTGCGAGCTGAGAATTCAATGTGAACCAATATATAAGTGACGCTCTGCATTCGGAGCTACTGACGAGGACGTCAGTCAAGGGATCATCACAGTGTAATGGGTCGAAAAATAACCGATTTTCGCGATTTTTATTTCGATGGTTATATACTCTAATCAGACTGATTTTTTTATGTCAAATCAAAGCACTCGTGAAGAACAGAAAATACATTTTTAAACGTTTATTTTTATTTTTTTACATTTTTTTAACATTTGAAAATGGCTTCGAAAAAAAGTTCACGGTGTACACGGTTTTGTCCGTAAATATTATATGAAAAAAAAAAATTTCAAAAGAATATTAACGAGTACGAAAGTCGCTATCTCGCTATGGATATTTTTAAAATCAAAATTGACAAAATGGCGGTGGTTTGAAAAAGAAAGTATCGAATTTGGCCTATATTTCGACAGCTTTTCGATAAAAAAAATATGAAGATTAAAAAAAAAGAAAGCTTCCATAGTAAGATAAAGAATAGCGTGAAGAATGTTGTGTCACAATTCGAAATGAATAGCTTGATGAAGATGAAATTGAGCGATTTAAAGGGATTTTTTAAACTAAGAAATAATTATTCTACATTTATCAAAATGTAGGTATACTTTAATAGTATATTTAAGTACATAAAACCATTTTTTCAAATTCATTTATCATGAAGATGGCAGAGCTGTGGCAGAATGTTACAGCAATGTTGCCGTGGGAGTTACGAATTGGCGGGCAGCCTCGTGTCCCGAAGACTTTGATTTTCAAAAAAAATTTAAAAAATGTCAGTTGGAACATGTATAGTTCCTATTTTACAGTAATGAAAATGAATAAAATGGACATTCAAGAAAATGGGACGCATTTACAATAGAAAATTCACGCAAAATTTCTGTATAATTTGGATTAGGAAAGTATTTTTATTTTTTAATTTTTCAAAAATAATTCTCGTCAACTAGAAGGTAGCAATATTATGAATATTTCTACCATGTTTCAACTCAATTGGCGTCATAGTTTTTGAGTAATCCTGCACGCCAATTTCGAAAATGCAGTTTTGAGAAAAAACGCGTTTAAGGTTTACATAGAACGTCGAATCAAATTGCACTAGGTACTTTTGTACCTAGTGTTATTAATCTTAATTTTAATTGTTAATTTAATTACTTTTTGCCAATGTCTATATGCTCCTTTGCGCTCTCGCTTTTACCTGCGCTTCTGCGCGCGCTCCGAATCCGAGCGGTGAGGCACGACATTGACGGGCTGTATCGTTTGAAGTTTTTCGAATTTCGCTTTGAAACTTTGGGAAAATATTCTACATATATAGTTCTATTGTTTGAAAAAAAAAGAAATCGATTTTTTGTCATTGTAAATGTAAATCGCGCCTCAACTGTCCGCCGCCGAATCTGTTGAAAATCATATATGTGATGAAGCATTGAAAACTATTAGACGCGTATTTTTTTATCGGCGAAAAAACGGTTTTGCCGGGGTAAACCACCCCTCAAAGGAAGGGAACGCGTGTCGAGGGGTGACTTTGCAGTTTCACTCATAAGCAGTCCACTCATCTGAATGAAACGCAAACCAATATTCTCCTAATGTCAAGCGATGAAAATTCCACTATAGAAGTATTGAAAAAAAAATCAAATTAAGGGGTGAAACGCCTCTCTTTGAGGGGTGCTTTGCCCCTTTGAGAAGTTTTTCCGCCGATAGAAAAGATACGTCTCCAGTAGTGTTCAATGCTTTATCACAAATATGAGTTTCAACAAAATCGCTGGCGGACACTGAAGTGATGTTCCTTGTGAGTCATTGATCATTCTCGATCGTTATCAGATAAGTCCGAAATTTCAATGAAATCTGTGAAACTCACGGGATAATAAAATATCCGCAAATTTATAGTCGATCGTAAGATTCTAGCAACGATTTTGTGATGTACCGATATATTCAACAGGTTATCTTCACCTGCCACATTCTTCTTCCAGTCTAATTGACCGAGAGAACAAATTGGCCCTGATTGTTCGATTTAAGGGGAGATATACATCTGGGAGCCGGAAAAAGGTCATTTTTGTGATTTTTTTCAAGGAAAACTATTTGAAATTTCGGATTGGGGTTTTAATTATCTAAAAGTATATACATTCAAAAATATGTTTAATTTTCTTTATTTAAAAATATCATAAATATACAAGGATATTGTATGATCCTTGGAGCGTCGTAAAAAAATCTGCGTATACGATACCCACTGGCGTTTCTTGAAAAATCATCTGAAAAAAAAACCAAAAAGATTATTAAATTAGATACTATAATCTAGTACTTGTCATAGCCGATTTTGAAAATATCGATTTATGACAAAATGGCGGACGTTTGAACATAAATAGTGATTTTTGGGCCAAAAATTAGTTATTATTTTGCCTATAAAGCAAAAACTAAGTAACGGGAAAAAAAATCCTATGACAAGTACTAGATAATGGTGTACAGAATAACCGCAAAAAACCTCAAAGCAATCGGTTCATTGGTTTTCGAGACATTTTGTGTACCTATTTGAAAAACGTGGTTTTGAGAAAAACGCGTTTGAAAATTTGGGAATGAATAAATCATGAAATTTGTCAACACACATGGAATCATCGTTACCAGGCCCATAGTGTAGGTCTTCTACGGTCGACGGAATGTTCATAGCTTCTAAATCGATGTTTTCGACCATCTAGGCGTATATCTCCCCTTAAACTTGATCCATCTCAATCTTTCCACACCACGAATCATAGAATCAACTGATCTTACGCAAACATCAAATGTTTAAATCTTCAACCCATTGCGATTTTTTCGTCACTAATCTACGAGTAATTCAACATCATCATAGAGAACTTCTCTTCCAGCTATACAGGACACATACACATCCTTAACACGAATTTACCCACACCGTTAACCGAATCAAAGAAAAATCGGTAAAAAAAATGCTTCTCTGCAATTACCAAGCGTCGTTCGTATCCGCCGATAAAACGGTATTTTTTAATCGCCTGGCCAATAAATTGCACAATCGTATCATATCGAAAGGAAAAGCCTTCGCTCGACCATACATCTTCCCGCGACTCGTTGGCCTCCTCGAACAGGAGAGCATTTCTCACGCAAAGTGCACACGAATTTCGTACATCGATTAGACGGGCGAGGAAAAAAAAACGAAAGACAGAGAACGAGCTGTACGTTCCCGCGCGATCGATTCGTCGAAGCTTCGCGTGCAGCTCGCCGCGGATTAAATTCTCAAAGTAGTTCTTCGATACGATATATATATATATATAATATGCATACCCATTCATACAGGTATGCGAATTTAGCGCATACAGTTGGCTCTCAAGACTCGCCTGTATATATATCTATATACGCATGATCGTTTATGGCGATCGGGCAATTTAACGTTAATAAGGAACACGCATATATAGTCGAGGATCCTGCTTGAGGCGTAGCTAAGCCGAGCAAGTTACTTTGCCAGCGCGTTGCTCTCTCTCTCTCTCTCCTCTTCCTTCTCGTTTCTCGTGATCTCTCATGGATTTTGCTCTCTTCTGAGCTCTTTTACATCCGCGAGACATAAGGATATTCCGTCGTGGAGCATCTTTCACGAGATTTTCCGAGACGTCCGAGTATTGCGCGACTGTCTCGTCGTGGCTTCGTCTGATCCTCTGTTTTTTTGTCATCATTTTTCAAAGCCACGTAAAGTTATATGTTAACCGGATATTGGAGCTAGCGGTGGCATATATATATATATATATATATGTTTGTATGCATATGTATATGTATGTGTGTGTGTGTGTGTATGTATATATATATATGTAGAGAGGCGATTCCGAAGACATTCAGATACAGGCTAGTCAATTGACCCCGTAGTCAACGTTATATGAACCCAAATGCTTGCAGCATCACCTGCAGATGAATGTGAGCGCATTTGTACGAAGAACATTCCAAGGACCAAAACGGCCAAAATAAACGATTTTTTGTAATATACAAGGTCTTGCCTCGAAACAGCCTGGCTCGTAGTAAACGTCGAGTAGATATTTCGAAATATTTTCTCCACGTGTATGGGAGTTGAAGTTTGAAGGGGCAGCGGGGAAGTGAATGAGTGTGAAAGTATCAAATGTGACGGAAGCACGCGTCTTGAGGGAGAAAACAGTATCGATTTTTTGACAAACCGATCTAATTTTTGGTAAACTTTATCGTTTGAGTTCATTTGAGTTGCTGATGTTGATGAGAGACAGGTAAGTAATAATAAGAACGGTTTGTCATACATTTTCGAGGTTATTGCGTATTTTTTTGTTGTTTCGTTAAACGTCTAATGGGGCAAGATGAATAGAAGCTATCGCAAAGCCGCAATGTTTTACAACGTACCACTATCTACGATAGAGAGGCGTGTCAAAGCTACAAGAAGGGGTGAAATGGAACTGTAGGGTATTTGATTTCTCTGCAATCGATGTTTCGATGAGAGGAAGATGAAGAATTAAGGCGAGAGCCTGAATTAGAAGGTCCAATAAAGCGTTTTTTTTCGGGAATTTTTTTAGAAGGGAAGAAAAGTAGTGAGCCCGCTAAACATTGAGGTATCTTTTCATATACATTTGAAATTTATAAAAAAAAAATGGGTAAAACTATAGAATTACGGCCCCAGCCCAAAATCGGTCCAAAATTTGTTTGAGGTATTGTTATGGATAAAAAACGATGTTACATGTTGAATTAAGGTGGGGGAAGCCCTAATATGAAAAAAAAAAAAAAAAAAAAAACGTTAAAAAGTGTCATTACGGTGGAGGGTAAAAAAGAAATACGTAACATGATTCATCAATTCAATTTGCTTCGTGCGAGTACACATATATGTACACGTGTCTGTGTGTGCGCGCGTGTGTGTATGCGTGCGTGCGTGCATGCGTGCGTGTGCGCGCGCCCGCGCGTGTGTGTATTTGTGTGTGTGTGCGTATGTGAGTGTGTGTCTATAATGCGCTATTTTGTCCCTCGTTTCCGCAAAGTTCAAAATCCCATAATTTATGGAATTAATAAAAAATGTCGGTCTCCCCCAACTGAACATCAATAACGATGACATTATAAAGGTTTTCGTCGCAACAAAAAAAAATGTTGACATTGAAATTGGTCTGGAGCCGTGATTCTATAATTTTACGAAAATTTGGACCGATTTTGGGCTGGAACTGTGATTCGATAGTTTTACCAAAAAATTGAAAATTTTTTTTTTCAACTACTCGGTTGCTGTTATTGAGATTGAAATCATTTTTATGTGCGAAATATGCCAATAATTCTTGTCCCATCATGCTCTATGCGCTGTTTCATCTTACCCCGCATGTGGGGTAAGTTTGGAAAAATAAAGGTTTAGTTAATTATATATATATATATATATATATATATATATATATATATATATATATATATATATATATATATATATATATATATATTAGGGTGATTCGTTTCAGGGCAACTTTTTTTTTCGACCCATCATGCCCGAAAACCTTTAGTTGGTACCCAAAAACAAACTTTCGTGAAAGGGGGGTGTTGTCAAAAAATATTTAGAGGTCGCGAATCAAAATTCAAGGTTTCCCATTTGATTAACATTGAAAAAAATGTTTTTCTCATTATTAGTGTTACCATTCCGTGAATTCTGATATCGCGATATTTTCCAAGTGGGTTCTCATAGGAAATATGATACTCCACCACAAAGTTCATTGAACCATGGCCATAAATTGAACCGTTCCAGCGGCATCATTATTTCAAGTGAATATTGTGCAAAATATCTATTCAAACGGCTGTAACGCCTAAGCTATTAGATATATCGAAAAAAATTCACATGAGAACTTTGTAGAGAAAGTAATTTTCTACAAAAAGGTCTTATAAGCCGAGCCCGAAAATTCAACTCTTTCTCAGCTATAGGTGGATGAAGTAAAATAAATAGATTTTTTTTGTTTAAAAAAAATCTATTTATTTTACTTCATCCACCTATAGCTGAGAAAGAGTTGAATTTTCGGGCTCGGCTTATAAGACCTTTTTGTAGAAAATTACTTTCTCTACAAAGTTCTCATGTGAATTTTTTTCGATATATCTAAAAGCTTAGACGTTACAGCCGTTTGAATAGATATTTTCATACAATATTCACTTGAAATAATGATACCGCTGAAACGGTTGAATTTACGGACATGGCTCAAGGAACTTTATTGTAAAGTATCATATTTCCTATGAGAACCCACTTGGAAAATATCGCGATATCAAAATTCGCGGAGTGGTAACACTAATAATGAGAAAAACATTTTTTTCAATGTTAATCAAATGGGAAACCTTCAATTTCGATTCGCGACCTCTAAATATTTTTTGACAACACCCCGCTTTCACGAAACTTCGTTTTTGGGTACCAACTAAAGGTTTTCGGGCACGATGGGTCAGAAAAAAAAGTTACCCTGAAACGAATCACCCTAATATATATATATATATAGTATGCTAACGATAAGAAAGCTTGTTTTGTTTTCAAAGTTAGAAGATGAATAAATTTTGATTAATTTAAAAGAATAATTAAAGTTGACTGATTCATATGTATTTTTTTTTAATATGACCTTAGGCGATCTCATTTTGCCCCTACTTCCCCTACGTGCATATATCGAGCGACAAATAGTGATAGGAAAGCTCCAAGACAGCACGGTAGTCGGATCCTAGGCTGCGAACACCAACGACAGCATTCCCGTATCTAAACTTACCAACCAAGTTACCCTTATTAATGATACGCCGCGATCGTAACTGTTATCGCATTATACCCGAGTTTACGCACTCGCTATAGGGATTATCATGCATACCGCGCACTAGAATTTATAAGCGCGTATATTTATGCGGTTACGCGAGGCTATAGCTCTGGAATTTTCGAGTTATATTCGAAGCAATAACGAGCTTATTAACGATGACAACTATATTTGAAATCGAGCATTATCGAGCCCCCCCCCCCCCCCACTGGCTTCGGTGGGAAGGTATACACGAATGCACGGTGCGAGGTCTTCCGTATCGCTTGCGAATATATTCTTATCGAATCTCCTCGATCGGCGCCTATCGACGCTTCGATTACAGCATCTATAATGATTTTTACGAGACTCTCCGAGCGTCATGTCGTTTCGTTGTCGACGACGACCAACCGCGTAGCGAATGCGCGCAAATACGTTTGCTACTTTTTAGACCACGTGTGTGTGCACGTAGCGTTGTAGCGCGGAGTTCGTTACGCTGGAAATTACCTCTCGAACGGTCTCCGGGTCTCTGGGTACCTGCGGTAACCTCCCGTCAGGTGGTACACGTTCTATAATGGGTCAATTTACGGTCGACATTCTGACCAACGGCGGATACAGTGCGCGACGTCTTATCGAAATAGTATGGTGCTGAAGTTTGCATCCATGGAATGCGACAAATTTTTTTTTTTTTTTTTTTTTCATTTCTGTGCTTTTATCATTATCGAGATTCATTTTCGCAGCTTTGCGTGGTGAATTTTTAACGAGGATTGCCAAAAATGTTGCAGTGACTTTCGTAGCCTGAATGTACCAAAGGAAATGGGGGAATAGAAAAAAAATATTTTCGTTTCATTGCAACGATACTAGCTTAAGGGGCCAGTCCACTTTGGAGCTACGAAAAAAGGCTGATTTCGCGATTTTTTTTTTGAAGATTTTATAAAAGATATGAATATAAAAGTTGTTGGGATTGATAAATAGTTTTAAAATACATTTTAAAAAATTTAGTTAATTTTTATTCATTTTTAAGTACAAAAACTATAGTTTAACGTAACGCCTCAAAAATAGGCGGGCTAGGTAACTCCCTCACAGCTCGATTGTCTGAAACAAAAAAAATCAAAGTCCATTAGATTCAGTATGACATCAGCTACAAAATGACCCGTGGATATAAAGTTTTGTCAAAAAACAAAAAAATGGCAGATGAAAAACTAAAAAAGTTTAATAAACGCAGTTTTTCGTAAAAAAAAGAGTAAAAATAAATTTTTTTAAACCATCGAGGGTCATCTTCTTGCGAATCATGTTTACAATATGTTGTTCAAATTTCAAGAGAATCGGTTTATTAGTTTTAGAGATACGATGGCTTTTGAAAACGTAGTGTCGAGAATAGCGCGTCTGAAATTTATACTATGAAATACTCTTACCTAAACTCAATCGGCAATTCCTGCATCGTAAAAAATCCCTTCTGATTGCTCATCATCGTCGATTTCTTCAAGTCTTGCTTGCATTCGATTTTTTTAAATGTTCAAAGTGGACTGGCCCCTTAAGGGGTAAAGCCACTGTAGCGGGGGAAAAAATAAGTATATTTTGGGAATTTTTTTTAGCGGGACAATGGAATACATCAAAATTATGAAAAAGGTCCTTTATTGGACATATCATAAACTGCATAAACTATTTTTTTCAAAGTAATATAAAATAAAATGGCGGCTGCACAGCTTTTCTTCGACGAAGCCTTTTTTTCATAGGCGCGCGGCCGGACCAACGGCACCTGCAATTTTTCATTTACAGTGAATAAAATTCATTCGTATTCAATCGTAACTGTGAATAACTGCAGAAGTACGTAGGATTTTTTCCATATATCGATTTTTGCAAAAACAGCGTGTTTTTTAACTAAAAGTTCAAAATTCTCAAAAAAAATCGCCCGAAAATTGTTTATAAGAAAAAAACTATGTAATATATCGAGAAAATCCTACGTACTTCTATGCAGAATGTAATTATGAATATACAGTTAAAATTTCAAGTCAATCGGTCGAGATTTGTTCGAGTTATGAGTCCGGCCGACTTGAAAAATGTAGTTGCGCGAAAAACGGGTTTAAAGTTTTCCGTACGGATTGCATCGGACTGAGAGGGGCTGCGCCAAAATTCAAAATAGAAGTACAGTAGAACCTCGATTATCCGAACCTCGATCATCCGAACCCTCAATTATCCGAACGATGACTTACTTTATCCGAACGCTCAATTATCCGAACGTTGGCGCGAAAGATGCATTGTTGCTCGCTGCCACCGCCGTGAGCAACAATAAGCAACCCAACGCAACTTCTCCTTTTCAAACGGCTGCGAGACTTAGCCGCTCAAAAACGCGTTACAGCCGTTCGTCAATTAAAAATAAACGATTTTATAAAAAAAAATATTAAAAAAAGCATTCGACTTTTTTCAGGTGTTTAAAATACACACACACACACACACACACACACACACACACACACACACACACACACACACACACACACACACACACACACACGCATATATATATATATATATATATATATATATATATATATATATATATATATATATTTCAACGTTAATATGTATGTCTAATTTTTATATATATATATATATATATATATATATTAAAATTAGACATACATATTAACGTTGAAATATATATATATATATATATATATATATATATATATATATATATATATATATTTCAACGTTAATATGTATGTCTAATTTTAATATATATATATATATATATATATATATATATATATATATATATATATATATATATATATATATATATATATATATATATATATATATGTACTGTTTTTATGTAAAAAGGTTTATGATCTCGTCCCAAAAAACCCACGTTTCGATTATCCGAACTTTTGATTATCCGAACTAGTCTCGGTCCCAATTGGTTCGGATAATCGAGGTTCTACTGTATTCAGACATTTTTCCCATCTTCATCCTTTGAGTTTGTCATTTTTAAGATATTAAGGCATCTTTTAAGAAGAAAAAAAAATCGATTTTTTGACATTTCTACAGTGGCCTTACCCCTTAAATTCCATGAGATGGAAACTCCAATGTATTTTCATCTTCTATTTTTCTTCGCTTGTTTTTCTGCCGAATACAGCTGTTATGGCGAACGCCAGGTAAATACAGAGTTGTCGGGCATTAAACAAAAACACAAACAAAAGTAACGAGATGTTAACTGTCCAGTGTATGAGCGTGTGCGTGCGCGCGCGCGCGCGCGTGTGTGTGTGTGTGTGTGTGTGCGTGTGTGCGTGTGTGCGTGTGCGTGTCCGAGATAAGCACAAAAGCATCTCAGAGTAGACTACGCTGACCTGGGTCAACTGTATCTCGTTTGTGGATTCGAGACTTGACGAACGGCACGTTCGCTCGCTGTACATTAGTGTCGTTGCTGATTACACGTACAGTACGTGCATTCGTTAGACGTAACATTTTCCGCACACATATATGAACATACGTGCATGTATTTTGCGAACACGGGGGTGTGCGGAAAATATGATGAACACGTTTATATATTTATATATATGTATATACATTTGGGTGTGTGTATGTGTGTGTGTGTGTCTTTTGCTACTATGCACTCGAGTATTCTACGTTCTGTCAAGGCACGAACCTCAAGTTGTTTAAGACACGCAACATAGACCAAATAACAAAGGCTCACGTACGATACGTGACTCTTACCACGGCGGATATTTCAAATATGACGCCACACGCTTGAAAAGAGTACGAGTGAAGTAGAACTTCGTTATCAGCAACTTTGTCGAGCAATTTTGGTGAAGATTTTTCCTGCATTAAATTGCTCGAATATCTTGTAAGGCAGTCCTGGATTTGACAGTAGGCTGTATAGGCAGTTGCCTAGGGGGATTGGGGTAGAATATCCATAAGTCGAATATCCTCCATCTCTGTTTAGATTGTCCGGATGTTTTCGGATTTCCAAGCCTTCTCGGTGTTTCCTGGAAAAATAGCTGTTTGATGGGGCCAGGCTTTGGGCTTTGTCGAACTGGATGGCATGACCAGTCTCCATCCAATGTTCGGCCAGCGCTGATTGTGTAATATGGCCATATTTGATACACCGTTGATGTTCTTTGATCCGTGTACTGATCTTCCTCCCGGTTTCTCCTATGTACACTTTACCGCATGAGCAGGGTATCTTGTATACTCCTGGTGCACTTAATGGTGGTCTTTGGTCTTTTGCACTCGGAATCACTTGTGCTAGTTTCTTCTGAGGTTTGAAGATGACTCGCACGTTATGTTTTCCAAGGACCCTCCCTATGCGATCGGTTATGCCCTGAAGGTATGGAAGGGAAGTTGTTACGGTTATTTGTCCTTCATTCTCCCTATCAGGTGCTGTAACCGTTTTCGGATCAGCTATTTTTCTTTTTAGATTTTTGATCGTTCTTTCGATGTTGCCTGGCTTGTAGCCATTGTCTCCTAAAGCTTTTCGTAGGTGTTCTAGTTCAACCTCCAAGGAGTCTGGTTCGGAGATCGCTAGAGCTCTGTAGACCAGAGAGCTTATGACCGACTGTTTTTGGGAAGGGTGGTGGTGGGACGTAGCATGGAGGTATCTATCCGTATGCGTTGGCTTCCGGTAAACTTTATGGCCCAAAGTGCCATCGCTTTTCCGTTGAACCAGTACATCCAGAAAAGGAATTTGATTTTCCTGTTCTATCTCCATGGTGAATTGAATATTGGGGTGCTGGGAGTTGAGGAAGGTTAAGAAATGATTGAGGTTTTCTTTGCCGTGACTCCAAATGACGAAGGTGTCATCGACATATCGGAACCAGGTGGAGGGTTTGAGGGAAGCTTCTTGCAGAATTCTGTTCTCGAAGTTCTCCATAAAGATGTTGGCGATGATAGGAGAAATAGGGGAACCCATGGCTGCGCCTGAAGTTTGTTCATAAAATTGGGATTGAAATTGGAAATATGTAGAGTTTAGGCAATGTTCTATGAGGGGCAGTAGGTTAGGGGCAACTTTTTTGGAATTTTTAACTATGCTTAGGGTTTCATTGGTTGGGACGTTCGTAAACAGGGATACAACATCGAAACTCACTAAAATGTCTTCTGGTTGTACCTTGATAGTCTGGATCTTGTTCACAAAATCCCGGGAGTTTTGGATATGGGAGTTGTTGAGGCCTACGAGTTCCTGCAAAGGTTTGCAGAGAAAACGTGCCAAATGATATGTAGGACTGCCTATGTTGCTAACAATGGGCCTTAGTGGGATGTTGTTTTTGTGTATTTTTGGCAGACCGTAAAGCCTGGGTGGTAGGGATTCCTTGGGTGTTAGGGCTTTGGTTAGGTTTTCTGATAGACCAGCCTTCTTTAGAAGTGTTGTTGTTTTCTTTTCTACACTCGATGTGGGGTCACGTGATAATTTCTTGTACGTGTTGGTGTCCTCGAGCAGGTTCAAAATTTTTTTTCTGCAGTAGTCCGTTTTATCCATGATGACAGTTGCATTCCCTTTGTCAGCTGGTAGTATTAAGATATCCTTGTTCTTCTTCAAATTGTGAAGAGCAAGGTGTTCTTCCTTCGTGATATTCTGCTGCGGAGGCTTTGCCTTATGTAGAATATTGCTTATCCGTTTCCTGATGTCGTTGCCAGTATCCAGTGGGAGACGATAGATGGCCGTTTCCACCTGGCTGATGATTTCTCTGGTTGGAATTTCTGTCGGTGTAATGGCGAAATTGTGCCCTTTTGCGAGGACTGATGTTTCAGCTGCGGAGAGTGTGTGGTTACTTAGGTTTTTAACTGTGTGGGTTAGGATGGGCTGCTTTGATTGCGGACATAGTTTCCTGAATTTTTCTATTTGATTCTTGGATCTTAGGTCTGCACAGTGGAGGGCTTGTTCGTGAGTGACACGGTCAAGATCTTCCCACAGCTGTGGTTCCAAAGAGTCAGATAGAAGTAGGTGAAGTTTAAGGAGTTTTTGGGAATTTTGGTCCAAAAGCTTTTTGGTGACAGATATTCTCTCTTTCACCAGTCTCAGCGAGGCCTGGTGGAGGATAGTTTTGGCTTGTTTTGATGGAAAGGGGTTTTTCAATTGAAAACATTTTGGTACCACTTGATGGTCGCGGCACCTTTTTAGGAATGTTAACAAGCACAGTTGGATGTGCAGAGTTTTCCTGAGTTTGGAAAAGGTGTTAACAGAACCCAAAATAGCCTCTCCGTGTAGGCGTCTGATTTTAGTTTTAAGGCTTTCACGGCTCTTTATGTAATGAGAAGAGTTTGTGGCTTCCGGATGGAGGCCGTGTTGAGGATCAGCGTTGTGCCGACGTTTCGCAAACGTTACAGTCTGCATCATCAGGGCTGAGAGCTCCGATACTGAAGCTCTCGTGTCTCAGGTATTCCTTATATAGTTGCAGTCATCGTTCTGGATCGCTGCACCAGCCAATCAGATGTTTTAATTGACCAGCTGATCAATTAAAACATCTGATTGGCTGGTGCAGCGATCCAGAACGATGACTGCAACTATATAAGGAATACCTGAGACACGAGAGCTTCAGTATCGGAGCTCTCAGCCCTGATGATGCAGACTGTAACGTTTGCGAAACGTCGGCACAACGCTGATCCTCAACACGGCCTCCATCCGGAAGCCACAAACTCTTCTCATTACATAAAGAGCCGTGAAAGCCTTAAAACTAAAATCAGACGCCTACACGGAGAGGCTATTTTGGGTTCTGTTAACACCTTTTCCAAACTCAGGAAAACTCTGCACATCCAACTGTGCTTGTTAACATTCCTAAAAAGGTGCCGCGACCATCAAGTGGTACCAAAATGTTTTCAATTGAAAAACCCCTTTCCATCAAAACAAGCCAAAACTATCCTCCACCAGGCCTCGCTGAGACTGGTGAAAGAGAGAATATCTGTCACCAAAAAGCTTTTGGACCAAAATTCCCAAAAACTCCTTAAACTTCACCTACTTCTATCTGACTCTTTGGAACCACAGCTGTGGGAAGATCTTGACCGTGTCACTCACGAACAAGCCCTCCACTGTGCAGACCTAAGATCCAAGAATCAAATAGAAAAATTCAGGAAACTATGTCCGCAATCAAAGCAGCCCATCCTAACCCACACAGTTAAAAACCTAAGTAACCACACACTCTCCGCAGCTGAAACATCAGTCCTCGCAAAAGGGCACAATTTCGCCATTACACCGACAGAAATTCCAACCAGAGAAATCATCAGCCAGGTGGAAACGGCCATCTATCGTCTCCCACTGGATACTGGCAACGACATCAGGAAACGGATAAGCAATATTCTACATAAGGCAAAGCCTCCGCAGCAGAATATCACGAAGGAAGAACACCTTGCTCTTCACAATTTGAAGAAGAACAAGGATATCTTAATACTACCAGCTGACAAAGGGAATGCAACTGTCATCATGGATAAAACGGACTACTGCAGAAAAATTTTGAACCTGCTCGAGGACACCAACACGTACAAGAAATTATCACGTGACCCCACATCGAGTGTAGAAAAGAAAACAACAACACTTCTAAAGAAGGCTGGTCTATCAGAAAACCTAACCAAAGCCCTAACACCCGAGGAATCCCTACCACCCAGGCTTTACGGTCTGCCAAAAATACACAAAAACAACATCCCACTAAGGCCCATTGTTAGCAACATAGGCAGTCCTACATATCATTTGGCACGTTTTCTCTGCAAACCTTTGCAGGAACTCGTAGGCCTCAACAACTCCCATATCCAAAACTCCCGGGATTTTGTGAACAAGATCCAGACTATCAAGGTACAACCAGAAGACATTTTAGTGAGTTTCGATGTTGTATCCCTGTTTACGAACGTCCCAACCAATGAAACCCTAAGCATAGTTAAAAATTCCAAAAAAGTTGCCCCTAACCTACTGCCCCTCATAGAACATTGCCTAAACTCTACATATTTCCAATTTCAATCCCAATTTTATGAACAAACTTCAGGCGCAGCCATGGGTTCCCCTATTTCTCCTATCATCGCCAACATCTTTATGGAGAACTTCGAGAACAGAATTCTGCAAGAAGCTTCCCTCAAACCCTCCACCTGGTTCCGATATGTCGATGACACCTTCGTCATTTGGAGTCACGGCAAAGAAAACCTCAATCATTTCTTAACCTTCCTCAACTCCCAGCACCCCAATATTCAATTCACCATGGAGATAGAACAGGAAAATCAAATTCCTTTTCTGGATGTACTGGTTCAACGGAAAAGCGATGGCACTTTGGGCCATAAAGTTTACCGGAAGCCAACGCATACGGATAGATACCTCCATGCTACGTCCCACCACCACCCTTCCCAAAAACAGTCGGTCATAAGCTCTCTGGTCTACAGAGCTCTAGCGATCTCCGAACCAGACTCCTTGGAGGTTGAACTAGAACACCTACGAAAAGCTTTAGGAGACAATGGCTACAAGCCAGGCAACATCGAAAGAACGATCAAAAATCTAAAAAGAAAAATAGCTGATCCGAAAACGGTTACAGCACCTGATAGGGAGAATGAAGGACAAATAACCGTAACAACTTCCCTTCCATACCTTCAGGGCATAACCGATCGCATAGGGAGGGTCCTTGGAAAACATAACGTGCGAGTCATCTTCAAACCTCAGAAGAAACTAGCACAAGTGATTCCGAGTGCAAAAGACCAAAGACCACCATTAAGTGCACCAGGAGTATACAAGATACCCTGCTCATGCGGTAAAGTGTACATAGGAGAAACCGGGAGGAAGATCAGTACACGGATCAAAGAACATCAACGGTGTATCAAATATGGCCATATTACACAATCAGCGCTGGCCGAACATTGGATGGAGACTGGTCATGCCATCCAGTTCGACAAAGCCCAAAGCCTGGCCCCATCAAACAGCTATTTTTCCAGGAAACACCGAGAAGGCTTGGAAATCCGAAAACATCCGGACAATCTAAACAGAGATGGAGGATATCACGTCAATCCTATTTGGCACACCGTCCTCCCGGTTTTTTAATTGACCAGCTGATCAATTAAAACATCTGATTGGCTGGTGCAGCGATCCAGAACGATGACTGCAACTATATAAGGAATACCTGAGACACGAGAGCTTCAGTATCGGAGCTCTCAGCCCTGATGATGCAGACTGTAACGTTTGCGAAACGTCGGCACAACGCTGATCCTCAACACGGCCTCCATCCGGAAGCCACAAACTCTTCTCATTACATAAAGAGCCGTGAAAGCCTTAAAACTAAAATAAAAGTCGAATATCGGTAAGTACGAATATCCATAAGTGCCAATATCCATAAGTGAATATCCATAAGTGAATGTCCATAAGTCGAATATCCATAAGTGAGTATAGAGTAGAAATGAGTGCCAGAAATGGCGGGAGGTAGAGGAAAAGTGAGTATAGAAGGAACCCAAACAAACCCAAACAAACTCACTTATCTCTATCTCCCGCCATTTTTGGCACTCATTTCTACTCTATACTCACTTATGGATATTCGACTCGTGGATATTCATACTTATGGATATTCGTACTTATGGATATTCGACTTATGGATATTCGACTTATGGATGTTCTTACTTATAGATATTCGATTTATGGATATTCGTACTCATGGATATTTACTTATGGATATTCGACGACAGTGGCCTAGGGGAGGACTTTAGGTGGCGGCGGCTTTTTTTACATTTTTATTCATTAATAAAACGTATCATTTACGTGAAAAGTACGAATATTTCAATTTTAAAATAAGGTAGATACAGAGAGGTTATGTGTGGAACACAATGTCCGATAAATGGCATTAACGGCATGGACATGGACGACATATTCTTTCAACAAGTTGACGCGTTATCCCGCGCTGCGGTGATGTCAATTGGCCACCAAAAACGTGCGATTTGACGTTATTGGACTTCTTTCTCTGGGGTGATCTGAAAGGAAAAGTGTATGCCGATGATCGAAAGACCATTCTGGAGCTAAAGGAAGCAATTGGACGCACCATTAATGAAATTAGTCCGCCATTATACCAAAATGTTATTGCAAATTTCGTCAAAAGAGTGAATGTTTGCAAACAGGTACGAGGCCGCCATTTATCGAATATTGTGTTCCACACATAACCTCCATGTTTGTACCCTATATTAAAATGAAAATATTCGTACTTTTCAAATAAATACTACGTTTTATTAATGAATTGAAATATCAGGTCATTTCGAGACACCCTATATATTCAGACGTTCAACTGATGATGGATATCTCGAGGCGTTACATCTATATGACTCACCGAAAAATGAGACGTTTTTGGGATCATTTTTTAAGATACTCAAACAGTAATCAGAATGAGTTCTGGAGGGTTCATGTCTTGAGGTAAAGACATGAACCCTCCCAGAAGAAAAATATGAAAAAAATGCAATATGGCAGCCCATTCGCAACAACACTAAGAGTGTTTTTAGGGTCACTGCAGTAAGACGCAGAACTTTTATGGATCAGCACCTAGAACAAAAAGGATCGTCATTGACGTTAATTTTGCCGGAGAAATACTGGAGAAACCACAAAGTAAATTTATTTTAATCCTTTTGTAGATCGTGAAGGGAAAAGGACTTTCGATCCTAGTCTGTCTATCTCTCTCTGTCTTTTGCTGCTGTCTCTCTTTCTCTTTTCTCTCCGTATTTCACTATCTCTCTCTCTCTCTCTCTCTCTCTCTCTCTCTCTCTCTCTCTCTCTCTCTCTCTCTCTCTCTCTCTATATCTTCGGTTTTGATAAATGTATCTCCCTGTAATATAAATACATCTCTTTCGAAGCGCCCCGCAGGGTGCGCACATTGTACCTCATTGATTTCCGGGGAGAATGCATCTGACGTTCGCGGTATTATGTCTCTCGTGGTATATATGCGCTACGAAAAGTGCATCGTTACGATATAAACATACGCGTATATAAACATTGGAAGAGGAGTGCAGGGACGAGCACCAAGACCACGTGCTCGTTCTCGCCTGGCTTCTTGCAACATTCATACCCCCCCTCATTCCTTCAGACCCTCGGGCTAGTCTTGCATACGCGAATACGAATGCACATACGCGTATTTAATATATCGCATATAGGCATAGAGCCAGGGTTCATTCTATGATACTCTGACCGATATGATTTATGCCTGGTTTCATGCGCCGGGATTTATGCTGGAGAGCCACGTTCTACTATCATCTACCCTCTCTCTCTCTTGGATGAATATACACGAGCCATGTGTAGCCAGTTGGTGGTACAGGCTGAACGAGTCTCTTTGGGCTTTGATCTTCTGTAACTCTGGAGCCACTTCATTTGACTCGTTGCGCTGCTTTTTTGCCGCAATACGTTTAGCAAGTTCGTTTCGCAAGATTGTGCAAGATCGCGCACAGATATCAGCCGTGAAATTTTCATTTTTCTCTAGTGCAATCGCAAGGAGATGATGCGTCGCAGGTGAAAACGATGACATTTGTTTTGAGGACGTTCTTTTGTTGAAAGATTTCCAAAGTAATGGAAAGCCTCGGAGACTTTGTCCGTTGTGGTATTTGTTTTGAGGATTTTTCGATTGGAAGTCTGAACGGACGGGCAGCATTGGATACTTTGTTCATTGCGGTGTCTTTTTTGGAGAGGTTTTCATCGAAAGGTTACTAAATGAATGGAAAGCGTTTTGGATAGTCTGGGTTCATTGTGGTGTCTTTTTTGGATGCTTTTATTGATTGGCTGCCCAACGGATGGCAAGAGTCTTGGGTACTCTGTCCACTATGGTGAATGTTTTGACGACGTTTTCATTGATTGATTCCGGAAGAAAGGGCTAGTCTTGCATACTCTGTCCATCATGATGATTTTTTTAGGGAGGTTTTCATTGCATGATTTATAAACTAATAGAATGAGTTTTGTAGTAACTGTACACTGTGTTTTTTTTTGGGGATATTTTCATTGGTTCATTTCTGAACGAATGGTAAGTCTTGGATACTTTGCTCGTCATGGTACCTGTTTTGACGACGTTTTCATTTATTGATTTCTAAAGAAAAGAATAGTCTTAGATACTCTGTCCATTATGATGCCTTTTATGTGGAGATTTTCGTTGAATGGATTCTAAAATAATGGAATGAGCTTTGGATAGTCTGTCCATTATGATGTCTTTTTTGGGAACGTTTTTAGTGATTGATTCCCGAACGACTGGCAAGAGCCTTGGGTACTCTGTCCATTATGGTTTTGACGACCTGTTTTGACGACGTTTTTATTTATTGATTTCTAAACAAATGGCTATTCTTGGATACTCTGTCGATCGTGATGACTTTTTTGGGGAGCTTTTCATTGGCAGGTTTCTAAACGACAAGTTTCGGGGATATTTTCATTGAATACGAATGGAAAGAGTTTTGCATACTTCATCCTTGGTGATGGACATTGAGGAGAAGGTGCCGGAGAAAACGAGGATTTGAGCCGCCTCCTTTTTTTCATAACTCGAATGTACGAACGACTAACTCCAAGAGGAGCGATATTGACACTTTGAATCCGATTGCTGTCACACGCCTCGCCGTGTTTAACGCTAACGCTCTTTGTGTGGACAGGTAGAGACTTAAGACGTCAAGGTAGATGAGAACATACATAAATATGTATGTACATGAGTGTTTACATGGACAACCGTTCTTCTGCCGATCGTGTATTCCAAAACCCTCCATTTTCTTGCCACGGCACCATCGATCTACTCCTAACGATCGCAGGTACAAATGCGTACACTTACGGGACTACATCTACCTAGAGGTCCAAAAAAAAATTCACAAAACACGATTTTTTTCTGGGCAACGGTTAGTGAACAAGAAACGTATTTTTTTTAACACGAAGACACACATATTGAGGATTTTAAAAAAATTACTAAAAATACAGAAAAAACGACAAAAATATGGCCGCCGGCAGATGATTAAACTTCTTCGCAACGATTGGCGGTGGCCACTCTCCAGCTGAAACGGTCCATCTGAAGTATAAAAACCAAACGGGTTATTCAAGTTAACAATGAATAACAGTCGTTGACGATCGCCGATTTATGAAATTATTTTTTTAACAACTTGGCGACGAATTGAAACTCGAACATACAAAATGGATGAAAAAAGTGGTCGTTTTACGTAACTATTACAAAAAAGGAGATCCATTTTAAAAACTAAGAGCGTCAACGACCTTTAAATATTTTTCATCGTATCATGTCCATCATGTTTGAAAACATTGTTTGGAGGAAATCACGTTGAAGGCCTTAGGCCACAATAACGGGTATGAAATCATGTGCGAATTTAACATTTTTTTTTTTATGGAAAAGTTATTCACTTATAAAGTTAATTACACATCTATTTAGTATGAATATCAAACTGTTAGACTATATATATATATATATATATATATATATATATATATATATATATATATATATATATATATAATTTTTTTTCGATGTACAAAATGGTCGACTACTAATATTTTCTTTTGTTATCTTTTTTTAGGCGCTCCGCAGCGTGACATTTAGCATCCACAATTTTTGACCTGGAACAAAAAAACAAAAATTCTCGTCAATCTACATTAGAATACCTACAGAAGTACGTACGGAATTAAAAAAATATTGTTTTGTTCAAAAGTTGTAGGTATTTGAACTCCAGAAATGAATTTTCAGTGAACAAATTCGTTATGTCTGCTCATAAACTGCTCATAACATGAAAAGTTTTCGATTAATCAGAAATTCCATACGTAGTTCTCTGCGAAATGCAATTAGGAACATAACTTTTAAATTTGAAGTAAATCGAGTGAAAATTGTTGAAACTATGGGTGGGGATCCAAATATTGAAGGACCAAATATAGATCGACAAATATTTCGAAACGACAGAATTGTGAACTCTCAAAATAACGAAGGTTTAATTATTCGAAATGTTATGTTTCGATCGAAGAAAAAATCGAATGACTATAAAGCAAAGCATCATTTATTCGAGAGCTCATTTATCTGAAAACGTATATTCAGATCGTCTGCAATTTGAGACATACAAATATAGATTGGAACAATCTATAACATCCATATCTCTGAAACAGAAAAAAGCGAGTATCTAATATTCGTAATAACGCCTATGGCGAAAAGCAATATATCGAGACGCAAAATATCGATGATGCGAAATTGCGAATGCCAAAATGGCGAACATGGTATGGATGCCGTCCCGGCTGACCGCTAACGCTATCTGCCTCGATCACAAGTTTTCGCTATCCGGGCCGTTCGACATTTTGACCCTTCGCTATTGCAACCACTCGACTTTTTGGCCGTTCGATTTAATGCTTTCTGTTTTTTGAACCGTCGCTATATTTACAATTCGAAGATTCGTCTTCTCGAATTATTTGGTGTTATTTATATAAGCAATTCGATATTATGTCTCTCAATATTTTTTAAATCGGTTTTTGTTTTTCGCTATATTTCAACTTCGAGATATTCGTATTCGGAATTTTTATTTACGACTATATAAACCCTCCGAACATTGATCTATCTATATTCAAACATTCGACATTTTTTAATTCGATATTTCAGCCCATCCGAATATTGATCCATCGATATTTCGACTCCCACACGAAACTATTTGTCACGCCAATTGAAAAACAAACTATTTCGAGAAGTTTCGAGTAGTCGGCCATTTTGTACATCGAAAAAAATCTAACAGCTTGATATTCATACTAAATAGATGTGTGATTAATTTTATGAGTGAATGACTTTTTCATACGAAAAAAATTGTTAAATTCGCACATGATTTTGTACCCGTTACTGTGGCCTAAGGCCTTAAAGTTTGAAGTACGCTGCGTCTACCGCTCGCCCGTCCATCTGTTAGAAGCTACAGCTCATTAAATTTTACTAATACTTCAATGAAATTTTCAGGGAATATAGCTAAAAGGTGATACTATCGAATACAAATATTTTTTTGGAAAATGCAATTTTTTGACCCCCATAGGTAGACGTAGCCCGTTAAAATAATCCACCTTTAACTTGGATCCAGTTTCCACAAACCCGCTGGAGAAAAATACTTCTGAAAAATCGAATAACAAAAAAGATGCATTGTGATCGCGGTATAATGGTCCAACTTCGTGGATTGTAATTTCTGACCAATTCGTTTTGTGGATCAATTACCTCGAGTGCCTTTCCATTTGCATAATCGATTCATTAGGTAATGGGACAGTGTATCAATGACTCATGAGTAACGGAAATATGTGTCAAGAGTACCATTCGAAGCCCTCTGATACCAAGTTTGCATCGGATCAATAACCTGTCAATAACTTCCGTTTGGCTCTCGCGTACATAAATCTTTATCTCTCCTGGGCACGCTTCGCACTTATGGCGTGAAAATTCTCTCTCTCTCTCTCTCCCTCTCTCTCTCTCTCCCTCTCTCTCTCTCTCTCTCTCTCTCTCTCTCTCTCTACAACTTCATTAGAATTTATTGTTTCTGGCTCTCCGTACGGGTGCTTGAGGTACGCGCCTACGCGACAAGAACAGATGCATAATTTAGCCACCGTAAGCGCCGAAGATCGGGGGACGCATATATCAGCGTTTCCCGAGCCAGAACGCTCCTAGATAAACGCCCGAGAAATTTGCATACGAGGGAAAAGCAAAACGGAAGAAAAGACCGAGAGGTGAACAATTTTTCGACTGGACGGGTTGAAATAGCGTGGGCTCGCGCGTCAAGCGATGCAAGTGTATAGTAACGAGCCTTAAAAATTCTTGGACGATGCCAAAGACACGAGGGTGCATCGTGAACTTTTAGAAAGGAGGGAGCGAGATTTAACGAGAAAAAAATGTGGTCGACAGTGTGGCCAGTGCTCGGTAAAGACGTGGTCACTGTTGAGCATGCACGTCGACATATATGTCCGTCCATACACTGGGTGTCCTGAGTGCAAGTACCCCAATTACGAACCTGGCCTCTGAAACTCGTTGGAAGCAGAACTGATCTTGAAAAACATGGTGGTCACCTTTCCCGATATGGACGGCTCATTTTTTATATATTTTTTTTTATCTCCCACGCTAATTCCAGGCAAAAACAGCCGTAATTTAAAATGATCAAGTGTACGTCCTAAACGTAAAGTAAAATCAGTGGCGAAGAGCATGATATTCAGGCCGAGCCTCGATTTTCCACATGAAACTGCTTTTATTTATTATCAAATGTTGACTGAAATTTATAAAGATGCATTATCAAATGTTTGCTGAAATTTATAAAGATGTATCATCAAATGTTGACTGACATTTATAAAAGTGTTGCGTTCAATTTATAAAAGAATAGCCAGTACTGACATGACAATTAATTACAGTATAATTATGTAGTAGACGATTGTGAAATTGTCCAAAAAGTTTTTTTCATACCGAAATCAGCCACACAAAAAATCTAAAACATACTGTACAATTTCTCCATTACTGTTGTCATCACAACTCGCGCAAAAGCAGTCGCAACGGAAGGCATGGAGCTACTGCAAATTAAGTGTCATAACTCTTTGATGAGTTGGTGGACCTATAATTTTCCATCTGGGCTTGAAACAAGATTACACATAACGATACATAATTTTGTTATTGCTATAGTAGCGTTTCTCTAAGACTCCAATACATTATGAACGTCCTACGCTGAAAGACATTGCGCACTCGTGGAAATCGTAATGTTGTTTAAGTTTGTTGAGGTGGGAAAAAATTGCTGACTTCATGATGTTTCTTTTAATGCAAGATTTCTTCGCGATTTTGAGTCTTAGGATAGGTTTTATTACTACTTTTGGCTGTTACGTGGTATTTCTTATTCATTAATCTTTAAATCGGCGGATGTATATCACGATCTTCTAAACAGGTTGCGGCTGATGTTGTCGGACGGCGTGACACGTAGCGTCGACGGGTTCGATCTGAAAAAAAACCATCGAAAATGTTTCGCTCATTAACCCTCATACGCGGAATATGAACCAAGAAAAAGTGATAAATGTTGGAAATCGATGAAATCCTACGCTTTGAAACAAAAAGATTGACTTTTCCCGAAAAAATGGCTACATGTTTCAATAAAAAATACTTTTTTTTTAATTTTCCATAAAATGTAGGTTCATATTTCAGACAATAAGGTTAGAAAGATTAACAGCAAATTTCATCAGAATCAGTCGATTAGTCTTTTAACTATACGTCACGCCAGTTTCGAAAATGCAGTTTAAAAGACCGTGCCATACCTCCGCAGTTTTTAAAGATTAATAAAAATAAAAAACACCATGTAACGGCCAAAAGTAGTAATAACACATACCCTAAGTCTAAAAAACAGTGAAGAAATCTTGGCTTTTAAAAAAAATCACAAAAATCAGCAAATTTTTTTCCTCGCCTAAAGGTATCTCCCCCCTTGATACAGCTCACCGATGAAACATTCACCGAGTTGTCGTCGTTTTGCAGCTAATTGCCAGAGTTAAATCCCGTGTCGAGCCTCGGAATGGGGACATTTGCAATGCGGGGGCCACCCTGTATACGTAAATCGAGCAATGTGCAACGGCGGCATTTCGTCTGATTTACCGTCCTGGAATATAATAATGCGACTGGTACGCCCACGTGAGTTCGATCGTTAATTTACAGGGTGGTAACGTACGTCTCTCTCTCTCTCTCTCTCTCTCTCTCTCTCTCTCTCTCTCTCTCTCTCTCTCTCTCTCTCTCTCTCTCTCTCTCTCTCTCTCTCGTTCGCCTGGCTTTCTTATTATAACCGATACCGTGCTAGAAAATCATTCCACCCACACTCGATCCGTCCGTACGTACAAGGAGCCTCGTAAGATCGTAGGGTCGATAGTTGGCAGGCAAAAGGGCTCAACCCGGCAAACTTGTGCATCCGAATCACGCAGCTTGAGCCGTTGCTTCAACAGCATCCGATACAGGCACCGTATTACGGTCGTGCTCTCATTGGCAATGTACATCAATGACCGAGTGCCACAAGGGCGCATCAAGTGTGTTCGAGTAGAGAAGGATCGAAGTTCTGGCATGGCGGTGCTTACGTACGTGCACAAGTGCGATGTCAATGTGTGCACATCCATGGTGGCTTCGCCCGAGACGAAATCTGCTATGGAGGGATTCCAATGGGCATCTTCCTCGAGGCCTAGAGGCGTATATCAAGTAGCCAACGAACGAGAATGTACTTTTCGTTCAATGAGTGCCTGGCGAGACACGAGATGAAGAATAAAACGATCAAAGGTTCCCTTTGGGAACGGTAGGTCGAGACGCGGTTGAAGACAATACATATACGCCTTTATCCATGAAGAACGTTATACATATCCATGAAGAACGTCTCATAAAGTTTGATAGTTCGATCATCCAGAGTTGCCTCATCGCCTGCTCTTAAGGGGAGATATACACCTAGGAGCCGGAAAAAAGGTCATTTTTGTGAATTTTTTCAAGGAAAACTATTTGAAATTTCGGAATGGGGTTTTAATTACCTAAAAGTATATACATTCAAATATATGTTTAATTTTCTTTATTTAAAAATATCAAAAATATACAAGGATATTGTATGATCTTTGGAGCGTCGTAAAAAAATCTGCGTTTACGGTACCCACTGGCGTTTCTTCCTAAATCATCTGGAAAAAAAACCAAAAAGATTAATAAATTAGATAGGGGAGACCGGGGCAAAATGGTATAGCGGGGCAAAACGGTACCGGGGCAAAACGGCACTGGGGCATAATGGGATCGGGGCATAATGGGATAGCAAAAAATGAAGTTTCTTGGTGCTTGATTTGGGGCAAAATGGGATAGGGGCAAAATGGGACAGAGAGGAGTGGAATATCAAATTGGGGCAAAATGGGACACACAAAAATGAAGTGTCGCAGCCCGCTGAATTGGGGGCAAAATGGGATGACAGGAAAATTCATGCTTCGGCTCTATGAAAGAGCTGTTGAAACATAATCTAATCTAAATGGTGCTTGTGGTTCGTTTCAGTCCACATATACGCAGATAATACGGACTGACCGATATATTTGTCGACACATATCCGTCGATTTCATGGGGAGCCTTTTCTGCGGGGGCTTATATTCGAAATCCAAGGAATCCTGGATTCGTTGTAATTCATGCGAGAAATGGGCCTACTATTCATGTGCCCATGCTGACGATAACTTAATCGAGTACGTTTGCGACAATTGTGCCGATAAAAATTAGCTTAGTTAAACAAGCAATAAAAATTAAACATTCCCACCGTTAAATTATAGTATCGTAAGTAGAGTGTGACCCAAATATCGTGTAACATTCAATAAAACCTGTTTTCACTCATTTATTACCCCTCGTTTTTTACCCCTGCATTTCTTTCGTTTCTGCATCGAATTATTCCACTGTCCCATTTTGCCCCGATCCCGTTTTGCCCCAACCGCCTCTTTCTGAGGAGCCTGATTTTCTCCGGCCCATTTTGCCCCAGTCCCGTTTTGCCCCAATGACGTATTTTCCAGCAGTGTTGATTTTCACTATTCCATTTTGCCCCAAACCCGTTTTGCCCCGGTCCCATTTTACCCCGGTCCCATTATGCCCCGCTATACCATTTTGCCCCGGTCTCCCCTACTATAATCTAGTACTTGTCAAAGCCGACTTTGAAAATATCGATTTATGACAAAATGGCGGACGTTTGAACATAAATAGTGATTTTTGGGCCAAAATTAGTTATTATTTTGCCAAGTACTAGATAATGGTGTATAGAATAACCACAAAAAAACTCAAGGCAATCGGTTCATTGGTTCTCGGGAAATTTTGGGTACCTATTTGCAAAACGTGGTTTGGAGAAAAACGCGTTTGAAAATTTGGGAATGAATAAATCATGAAATTTGTCAACTCACATGGAATCATCGATACCAGGCCCATAGTGTAGGTCTTCTACGGTCGACGGAATGTTCATAGCTTCTAAATCCTCGACCTCGACCATCTAGGTGTATATCTCTCCTTCAGGCCTTAGGCCACAGTAACGGGTATAAAATCGTGTGCGAATTTAATATGTTTTTTTCGTATGAAAAAGTGATTCAGTCATAAAATTAATTACACATCTATTTAGTATGAATATCAAGGTGTTAGAAAAAAAAATATTTTTTTTTTTCGATGTACAAAATGACCGACTACTAATGTTTTATTTTGTTATCTTTTTTTAGGCGCTCCTCGGCGTGACATTTAGCATCCACAATTTTTTACCCAGAGCAAATATAAAAATTCTCGTCAATTTACATTAGAATATCTAGAGAAGTGAGTACGGAATTTAAAAAATATTGTTTTATTCAAAAGTTGTAGGTATTTGTACTGAAGAAATGAATTTTCAGTGAAAAATTTCATTATAACTGCTCATAAACTGCTCATAAAATAAAAAGTTTTCGGTTAATCAGAAATTCCGTACGTACTTCTCTGCGAAATGCAATTAGGGACATAACTTTTAAATTTGAAGTAAATCGAGTGAAAATTGTTGAAGTTATTTTTCACGCCAATTGGGAAAAAGCTGTGTCGAGAAGTTTCGAGTAGTTGGCCATTTTGTACATCGAAAAAAAAATATATATTTTTTCTAACACCTTTATATTCATACCAAATAGATGCGTAATTAATTTTATAAGTGAATAAGTGAATCACTTTTTCATACGAAAAAAAAATTGTTAAATTCGCACATGATTTTATACCCGTTACTGTGGTCTTAGGCTTTAATGCACCTCCATTCCGGAAGCTAAGCCATCCAAGGTGTCACGGACTACTAGTGTAAATGGAACGTTCCGCGACCGAAAGACTTCCATTGATGGACGGGATACTTTGCCGAAAATGAGTACTATCCGGTTGGATCCGATCACCCCTCGTTCGATTTGACGACCGGTATAGATTGGAGGCGTCGGGCTCTAGGATTAAGGGCACTTTTGGCAGACGCCAACGAGCGCTCCGTCAACCTCGCACGTGCTTTGAAAAAAATCCGGCTCGCGACAGCTTGCCACGGCTCGATCATTTGCTGAATTTAAGGGATTATGCCTAGTTGCTAAAGTCGAAAAATCACTTTTTCTCCAAATCAATATACATAGTTTGACAGGATATCGTCTTATAAATGTTGCCTGAAAATTTCAAGCCGATCGGATGAAAATTGACAGATTTATAGGCTGGATTTATGTTGACGAAACTTAAGCACTTTTTTCTTGCGAAAGTGCGTTTTCGAAGTCGGTGAGAAAAATCTCTCGAAAACTACGGCATCGATTTTTCTTAAATATTTAGGGCTTCTTCTAGATGTAAAAATATAATATTTGATCGAAGGATTTTTTGCTTACTTGCGATTTGATGAAATAAAAAATAATCTATATGTAAACAAAATATTTTTTTAAAAAACAAGCTTTTATTTACCGTACTAAAATGTAGAAAATAATTTTTTTTCGAGTCACCTGTATGTGTCTATAAATAAAAGCTTGGGACGCTCCGCTTTTTAAATGTTTAATGAATTTGATCAATACAGCTTCATTAACCTTATTTAATTTGGCACAATGGTAATTTGAGAAATTATTATCATACGTTTATACTCAGTTTCAGTATTTCTATTTAAGAAATCTGAGGTAGTTTTACCGTAAATTAAATACAGTTGATATTTAGACATGTAATATTAAAGATTGCATGTCTAAATGTTGAGCGCCCCAAGCTTTTATTTATAGTCACGGATAGATGACTTGGCAAAAAAAAATAGATTTTCTACCTTTTAGTGCATTAAATAAAACCTCGATTTTTGAAATATTTTTTTACATGTAAATTATTTTATACTTTTTCGTCTTTAATTGATTTTACTAGTTAGTTGTTACTAATAGTCTACTAGCTTACGAGTTTGTACGCTAGGAACATTGAATGCTCGTAAAAAATAACAAATACTGTAATTGGGATAGAACTTACGACTAATTGCTCCATATAAACTTTTTACATACCAACACAGTCGGCCACGAATTTGTTTGCATATGTTAGTGAGATTTTATATGGATGATTAGGTATTGCTAACTTTACATGAAAAGTTGAAAATGTTATGTTTTTTTTTCTTCTTACGTTGAATCATACATTGTCGTCTTTTAGATGGGTGTTTGCAAAATTTCATCGCCCGGAGTAGTCGGGAAGTGAGTGAAAACTCGATTTTCCGTTTTGCATCTCACAGGAAGTCAAGTTAAATAAAAACTTGCAAAGTGCCAATTTTTCGCCAAAATCGAGACGCACTTTGACCACGCGCCATTTTTTAAATTTTGATATTTCAGAAATTCCTCCGATTAATCATAGCGTAAAGTAATATACTAACGATATCTGTTTGATTGTTTTACGTTAACTAAACTGGTTCAGAAGCCACAATCGATCAATCTTAAATATTATTACACGAAAAAATTACAGTTTGTCCTTCAAATGACGCTTCTTCAAAATCCATTTTTTTTCTAAAATTTCATCACGCCTTTCTTTTAAAAAATCGCAAAAAAGTTTTCGCCTGTTACACCTAGGCATATCGACCCGCGTTCTTTCCCGAGCGCCAAAAAATCATCGAGCAACCCACGAGCCTTCCCGATTAGGGCACAGAATATTTTCGTTTCCTCAGACCCCGCGGATTTTTCGCACGTGCATCGTCCATAAAAAATGCCCACAGCCCTATGCCCGGCAAGGACCAATTACAGGGTTGCCATTACTGATCGGCCTTGCCGATTTTCTTCGTAAATATAAGTCGCAGCTCGCCTCACGAATGTGGAAAAATAAAAATAGTTCACGTCGACGGCGTGGCAAGACAAAGCTCCAAATCCTCGGCAATAAATTGCACGAGTGCATCATGATCCTTTGACACTTTATACCTGTGCTAAAGACACTTTTAGCTGGAACACAAGTCAACGCTTTTCGTACAGCCCTTTATTCGGCGCGGACCGAGGATGAAGCGTCGAGAGTTTTGGTCGACCTTTGGGGGGGGGAGGGGGAGGGGGGTTAGTCCATGACGCGTCGCGCCACGTTTATGGCCACGCGTCAGGTAATAAATGAAACGAGAGTACGAGCGCGTGTACCTGCGTCCCAGGATGCGCGTCTATTCGTGCAAATGGCAACCTGCTTGACATTTTACTTGCGCACTCTCGAGCCACACAAATCGCTACCGACGTGTCAAAATAACATCGTCGAAAAACGTATTTGCGCGGACGCCGGGAAAACCCCGGAGACCCAACAGCCCTCCAATAATGCCCTCTCATTGTAATGCTTCAATAATGACCGCGATGAGTGGGCACATAGGACCGTACTCTCGGTGTCAGGACGAAAACGCGTCGACTGAGAATAACGCCTCGTATTGCGAAGCAATATTTTAAATACTATCCAAACATATTGTTGGCAAATACTTCATGATGTGCGAAATCTTACGTGTTTTTCGTATTGAACTTATTTGTATACAGGGTGTTAGGAAGGTCGACACAAATCCTTAAGGGGGTGGTGTGTCACCTCGTTAGGAATAAATCTAACCTAGGTTACCGCAATCCAAAGTCTGAAGATTTCGAGTTATGGTAAGTATGATTTTTGGAAAATTTCACAAAATTAGGTACTGACTCGTTTTTAATGTTCAAGCAGACAATAATTGGTAACGTGAAACTCGTTTGTGTCTTAGCTTAAGGGGATATACCAGTGTGAACGCTGAGAATTTTGGTGATGTTCGAGATTTTTTTGGAAGAAACGTACTCAATTAAACGTTTCGGAAAATTACGAATATATTTAGCTATATTTGACCCATATTACATCATTTTTTCATAGAAAAATATTGAGATCTTTTGCAAGATAAAGAGATTTTTGCAAGATAAAATGATATTTGCCGTAAAAACTGCTAGTCAGTTTTGAACCTGGTCCTTACAATGAACTGTCGAAATAGGCAAAAAATCGATTTTTTGAAAGTATCACAGTGGTATACCCTCTTAATGTGTATTCAATCGACAAATGCCAATACAATCATCCGTGTCCACACAATTAACTAAATAGGACGTGTTGGATAATCAAAAACTTGTCAAAAAATAAAAATAATTTTTATGTTAATGCTATTTTAAAAAACTAGCATGTTAATGCATTAAAAAAAAAATTGCATTAACATAAGAGGTAAGCGAGTTAGTACCTAGTTTTGGGAAATTTTCCAAAAATCATACTAACCATGATAACTCGAAATCCGTAGACATTGAACTATGATAACCTAGGTTAGATATGTTCCTAACAAGGTGACCTATCACCCCCTTAAGACTTCCCATCGACCTTCCTAACACCCTATATATATTCGTGCCTAAATATTGATGAATACACACATGCATACACACGCACACTTTTCTTGATTTTTTATCACATTGAATATTGCTAAATTATATTAGAATAGTATAATTTATTTAATTTCATATGTTACGGATATTCTTCATAGCTCTGTAAATAAATTATATTATTCTTCACATCGATTAATTTATAAATTATATTATTCTTCAATATTTATTTTTTAAATCAATTATAAATTATAAGATATATTATATAATAAAACTTTGCAATTATCCAGAGTGATTGAAAATTTGGAAAACTTTTTATAAAAGAGGAAATGAAAAAATAAAGAAGAATTCTCGTTGCATTCCGATGATGCAAACTTGAACACCATCGCAGAGATTTTGCAACCGAGAAAAATATGATATTTAATCGATGTTCAAGTCCTCTTCGAGAGAAGACGTAACGTATTTCTGTGATGAGCCGTATTTGCCAGAAAAAATACAGGACTTTGAACAAAAATCTCCAATTTGTATTCAGTAAAATAAAGATATTTAAATTCCAAATGTGGGACACTCCTAAAAAAGTTTTTTTTTAATGGAATTACATTTCTTTCTCGACCTAGGGATGTACGAAATAAGTTTTTCAGGATTGTTTCGTGTTCATAATTTCATTAGCTTAATTCTGATGTATTGAAAATGGGGATTTTTTTCAGAATGCGTAATTTCTTTCTAGCAAACACTTATCATCAGAAAAATACGCTAGATTTTTTTTTTTAAAAGAGGATTTGAAAGACCCTTAAATATTATATGTTACTCCGTGGAAAAATGTGCGCGCAAGACCTTTAAAAAAACAGCGCCACCTTGTGAGTGTCACCCTGTATATATATATATAAAATATTTTACTACGAAAAGACGATTTCTAAGACATTTCGCTTCGAGTCCGCCCTCGTAGTAGCCAGTTGCACTTATAATAAACAATAAAATCACTATAAGACACATTTTTCGAGTATTTATCTACAAACCATTTTAAGGCGGGATATTCATTTAGACATGAAAAAAATAAGCAATATTAAAACTACGAAATAATTATTCTATAACTATCAAACTTTAGGTATATTTTAATAGTATATTTAAGTACACAAAACAATTTTTTTAAATGAATTTATCATCAAAATGACGGAGCTGTGGCAGAGTGTTACAGCAAGGTCGCCGTAGGAGTTGCGAATCGGTGTGCAGTCTAGCTTCCCGTAGACTTTGATTTGGAAAATCTTCAAACATTTTTTCAGTTAGAACATGTGTCGTTTCTATGTGACGGTAATTAAAACAAAGAAAATGCAAATTTAAGAAAATGGCACGCATTTACAAAAAAAATCAACATTTCACGCAACATTTCTGTAAAATGTGGATTAAAAAAGTCGTTTTTTTTTTGCATTTTTTCGAGAACAATTCCCGTCAAGTAGAAGGTACCAACATTATCAATATTTCTACCAAGCTTCAACTCAATCGGCTTAATAGTTTTTGAGTAATCCTGCACGCCAATTTCGATAATGCAGTTTTGAGAAAAACGCGGTTGGAGTTCACGGCCGCCCCGAATCCGTAACTTTTGAAGTGTTTCGAATTTCGCTTTGAAACTTTGGGAAAATATTCTACATATATAGTTCTATCGTTTAAAGAGGAAAAAAAACAGAAAATGATTTTTTAATCGTTGTAAATGTATATCGCGCCTTAAGGGCCATCCGGCTAGGAAAATCGAAGATTGATTTGAAAAAAAAATCTTAAATCCTCGAAATGGGCAATTGTCTTAATTCGTTAAAATGAACAAAGGTAGGACAAATATCCTTATTTTGTACATATTCATTCGACTGAGATTATTCGTGCAACGTCGTTGCTTTCGCTTTTAAGAACAAAAAATAGTGGTTAGAATTGTTTTTTTTTTAATTTTTTTTATTGAAATAGCCTCTTTTTTATTTCGACTGGAATTCGTAGCATGTACAAACGCAAATCGGTTCGTACTTATGGCGATTTGACGCTTGACGAATTGTTCCAATTTGAGAAGAGAACAATCGAACATCAATATTCGTCCGTACAAAAAGCATTCGTCGATCTCTCCGTTCCGGCAGATATGCAGACCTGACGACCCGCAATGATTTACTTTGATCGGTAATCTGATATGCAAATGGCATTCGGACGGTAGAGATCGATTGCGTCTACCGAGGATGCTCAAGGGGCACCCACAACGCCATGTTTCATGTATCTTTTTTGCATCTTTCTTGCCACCAAAAAATTCGCTCGTCAAGAAAAAAGGCTTTTTTCTTCTCGTTTTTCACACGGATCGACGAAACGATTCAGCGTCGTGTATTTTTGAAGATTTTTCATGCTATTGCAAAAAGTTCGAGCATTGCGTGCGCCCCTTTGCGAGCGTCTAGTGATCGTTTGCCAACGCGTCCATCGCCGTCCCTTTGCCTGCGGACTCGCACATTCGTATAACGCGCGAGGGCAACGAAGGCGATTTTAAAAAATCACTTGACTGATCATATTTGACATTCTGACTCGTGGGAACGTCGATAAGAAAAATTCGCTAATTTATTCCATCCGTTGCCCTCCGATGAAAAGTATAGCAATTTGAGAGAAAAAAAAAACTTTGCAATTTGTACGACTACGAGTACGCTGCTCGCAATCCATGCAGCTCGTGGTCGATGTCTCGATAGAGAGGCAGGCAAAAATAGACTAAATGAAAAATGATCAAATATACGTCGCAGATTTAAGGTAACATCAGTGGTGCAATATTTAGATCCGGTCTCAAATTTCGAGAGAAAAGTGTTTTTTTTTAAATTAATTTACATTTATATATTTATATAATTTTGTATATTTTAATTAATTTACTTTTGTATATGTATTGTATATTTTGTACATTTTAATCAATTTACTTTTGTATATGTATATAATTATTTAAATATTTTTATTTATTTATATAATTTTTCATGTGTGTGTGTGTGTGTGTGTGTGTGTGTGTGTGTGTGTGTGTGTGTGTGTGTGTGTGTGTGTGTACAACAAAATATGTATTGGCTTAACTTGATTGGGGCAAAACTGTTGAGAGTGAATTTCTGACTCACGACTGCCGCTATGAAGTTTCCGGCGTTGCCATACATTTCGGTAAGGACGCACGACAGAGCCGAGCGAAAAAATAAATGCTGTTGAAGTTTGCATCGTTGGAATGCAGCGAAAATGCTTCTTGTTTTCAATTTTCTTCAATTTGATCATTATCTGAAATCTTTTTTCGTAGCTTTTGGTCATAAATGTTTAATAAGATTTCTGAAAAATGTTTCAGTGACGTTGGTAGTCTAAATGCATTAAAAAAAAATACGTGCATACGGAAAAATATTTTTTCGTTGCGTTCCAACGATGCAAACTTCAATGCCACGAAAATAATCAGAGCTTCCGGACGTTTAAATTAATTACCCTATAATTGTAGAGATAATCATCATAAAATTAGCCAAAAAGTTTTTTTCGTTCATAAATTATGTAAACGAAATATCTGGAGACTCTGTACCATTTTTCCAGTATGCTGCCCCTCATCTCGTTTGCATATTCTGCAAATTAAGAGTGTAGCTATTCTCCAACAATCTATCGAATCGATCCTGAATATCTCGAGTTTGAAAAACACTGCGTCATAATGGATTGAAATTTTTCGGTCTATGACTCCTCTTATTTATTGTCAAGTTTCTCGACAATTTTATCGTTTGTTCTCCTGTTGCGAAAACCGCCAGGAAAATATATTTTTCTATAGCAGGTCCATTATATTCGCGGGAAAAAAAAATATAGCGTCACCTCCCACTCTCGGTGTTGCAAATTCTCGTTGCTGATGAGGGTAGGAGTGGGAGTTTCGAGAAAAGTGCACTATTTCGAAAACTCACCGCCCGCGCGTCAGTTACGAGGTGGGAAAGGGCCGAGCCAATTGGCCGTCGAGAATTTCCGCCAGGTATATTGTCAAAAATCCCCACCGCTCGAGTTTTCACACCCGATGGTCAAAGTTCGGCCGACGGCAAATTGTCCGCCTGGTGGATACTCTTGACAGATCCGACTCGGATACAAGTTATTAATTGTCGTCGACCGTCGCGCTGGATCCACATCGTCATCGCTTGTATTCCTCCAGTCCTCGCCACTTTACGCGAGAGCTCATTTTTCTTTCGATTACAAAAAAGTGAAAAAAAAGCGTGAACATAATTTTCGTGAAAACATGAGTACGTGCGGATTTCAGTTTGGCTCCTATGGCCTCACCGATATGGAGGTAAGCACGAGTTGAATAATCATTTGTGAAGCACTTTGAGGGGGCAACCCCTTCAGACGCTCGAAAATGAGTGTTTTCCGTGAATTTTTTCAAAAGTGATAAAATAATCGCATCATTTAAAAATTTTGACATTATCGTATTACAACTTTAAAGTGTTCAATGTTTTTTTTCTCAAACATGAAGAAAGTTCAAAATTGAAAATTACGTAGGCTTCGTAATGAAATTTTCGTATTTTTGACCATTTTCTCGACAATTTTTACCCCAAAAAAGTAATTCATTTGCGCGATAACTTTAAAACTTTGAGTATATCCTTCCAATAACGTTATAGTGATAAACCTCCCAAAATTCCAGCCAGATCGAGCAATAACTTTTTGAGCTATAACATGAACATTTTTTCAAAAAACGCCTAAAGGAATACTCATAACGTCATTTTGTTTTGTTTAAAAAAGAAAAAAAATTAACACATGAAAATTGTTATAAGAAAATGTAAAACAAAAATGTAATGACGCGATTATTTTATCACCTTAAAAAAAATCATGAAAAATGACTTATTTTCGGGCGTCTAGATGGATTTCCTTCCTAAAGTGACGAGAATCGATGGACGAGAAAAGACGATACTTTGAAAATGCTTAATATTCGAAAATGATTTTTTTTTAGACTCTCGCGTTTTTCGACGACGGTTGCCTGGATCCAGAAAGTGTCATGGGCTCCACCAGTCGGTTCTTCGACAGTGCCCCTTCGATATACGACTCCAATGCAAAATCGTTCGACGCCGAAGAACATTTTTCGAACTATTTCGAGGTGAGTGTCCGAGAGTCTCAATGAAGTAAACAAAACAAAAAGAACCAATTGATATCCCTTGATTGTTCGAACGTTTTTCCATTATCACACGAAATAGCGATAGGAAAGCCTTCAGTAGCAAGGAACTCGTAGTTTCCTCGTGATTTAGCAGACGCTCGTACCGCGCCCTCTAGTGGCGAGCGTCTCCCTCAGCTTCGCTTCCTCCCGGAGGATGCCGGCTCCGAAAATTTAAGTCCAAAAAAATACATTTTTCACCCTGACGATCTTTTTCCCTTTTATTCAATAATTATCATTGACCGACAATTTTACGCTCAGGCTTACGAATCGTTGGACGGACTCGACGCGCATCTGAGAACTTCACCGATCTCGCAAAGCGTCGTTGCCTCACCACCGGTGGCACACGCGACCAGCCAAGCCGATCCCCTCATATCGGGCGACATTTTTTCGAACGTCGCTGGTAACAAACGACCCGACACGAATCTCGACGAGGATTTGGACTTTCTCGACATGGCCGATTTTTCCACGCTCGACGTTAAATCCGCCGACGTAGCCGATCTCAAGTACAATACCATCGGCGAATTGAACCATTCGAAACGTACGAAGCTCGAGAGACACGAGGAAGCCCGCACGTTTCTCAGCGAGAAAAGAAAAATGGCGACGAACGAAAATGGCGAATTCGCAACCCCCAAAGTCTACCCTTGTCGTTACTGCAGGAAAAAGTTTCACAACGAGCTCGCCTCGCGTCTTCATCATGTCAGACACGCGCGAAAGCAGCTGCGATGCCAAAGCTGCAATTTCAACGCGAGAACGAGCGGTGGCCTCATCAGACACTTGGAGTATTATCATCTTTTCACCCCGAAAAGACGCACGACTCACGTTTGGTACGATTGCTTTTGCTGATCGGCAGAAATCGGCATTGCGACGAAAATTTGGTGGAAATGTTGAACGGTAGAATTATCGTGAAATTTGTCGCTTCCAAAAAGTAACCGAGAGCGTTAATTTTACACCAAGATTTGGAAATCGTTTTAAATTGCCAATTGAATTTTAGGGATAATTTTGTTTCGTCTGAAATTCAAGGTAATTTGGTTACTTGTAATTTTTGGGGGTAGTTTTTTGTTTGAAAGACATTGGCGAATTTATTAAGCGGCCTGGTTACTTTTTGGTAATTGTGAATTTGGGATCGAGCACGGAAAATATTATGGCGATTGTACTGCTCGACCAAATGTTTTCCTTCGAAAATTCCGAGCGTACTCAAAGCCCGGTGTACATATTGTAAATTGTGAATTTGCAATTACTCGTTAGGTATTATTTATGTCACGAGTTATATCGAGGTTTTTTTTTATATCATGTTGACAAATGTGGCGATGTGCAGATATGTCGATTTGTATTTCATTCGTGTTGTTTACCTCGCGATCGATGTAATTGTAGCTTTGGACCGAACTATACGTAGGAGAAAGGGAGATTCAGCTGTAAGGAGATATATTTATATGAGAGATATCGACGAAGCGAATTTTATTTTCTGTAAATCTGGCGACAATTCGAGGCGTGAATGGATATAGATTTTTTAACTCTTATAATTAGCGTTTATTTAAATGCGACACGATTGATCTATAAAAAGAAAAAAGCTTTCTGTATTGTAAAAATATATGCGGTACTATTTTTTATATAAATCTCTGTATATATATATTCGATTTTTTGTTTTATAAATCCGAATATCTTCGCATGATCTATTTTTTATAAGCTTGAAGCTTGCATCGTTGGAATGCAAGAAAAATGATTATTTTTAAGTTGCTCAAATTTATTTTGGCAAATCTTAGCGACGAAAATACTTCAACATTTTTTTTTAATTGCTGGTTTAGAAACGTATGATCTAAATGTGCAAAAAAGATTTTGTGAATGATGAAAATGTCGAAATAAAAATGTGAAGAAGGATTTTCTTTGCATTCTAAACCAAATGCAAACTTCAATATTTGTTAAATAAAACTGTCTATTTTATGGATAAAAAATTATCTTATGCCATTAAATGTAAGTTCTGCATTGAAATGAATTCGCCTCATTATTTCGTGCCCGAAACCCTTCGATTATCTATAAGGCTACCGGTTAGTGGTCACGATCCCGTGAAAGGGTTGGAGGACATGTTTTCTGGTATCAAATAACCCAATAATACTTTAGGCAAAAGTGGACAATTTTCGAGACATTATTATTTTTCTAAGTGAGGGGTGACAACTTTATAAAATAATTTTTAATGTTGTTGTGGGGAATCAAACTTTTTTTAATTATTTGTAGTTTGAGGACACAGGAACAAAGAATTATCAACAATAAAATAATAATAATTGTTAGACTTGCGGAATCTTGGACCCCTAATTCAAACAGGGTTGCAAATTATCCTCATTTGATTGCCGATCATTCTTTGGTACTGGTCCTCGAATTACAAATAATGAAAGAGTTTAATTTCATACAAAAGTTTCTTTACAATTAATTTTTGGAGTTGCCTACCCCTCTCTCTAAAAAAATTATAAAAATAATACCGCCAAAATGGGGAATGTAGAGTGGAATATGGTGGGGATTGTTTTAAGGGGGAAGGACCCTGTACAAATGGTAGCCACAAAAAAAATGTAATAAATAATATCTCGAAAATGGTGAACTTTTGCATAAAACATTACTGGGTCATTTGATAGCGAACATGTTCTACAATCCTTTCAGGGGACCGTGACCAAAGACCAGTATCCCTGCATATTTTTCAAGAGCAATTCGATACCGTTCCTGATCATAGCCTTGGGCACGCGCCTTGAAACGACGTCCTATCTCGATAATAAAGAGTCGCATACTCAGTAAATTAATTTTGTTTTTCTCCTTGGCAAAATTCTCTGTAAGGCGTCCAATTTTTTCAAACATCGAATACATCGAAAGATTCAAGCACAGTAAGTCAGATTATTTTTTTTACTTGGTGAAAATACCTGTGGGTCTCTAAATTTGATAAAAACGTCAATTCGTCGATCAAATTCGTCAAATTTAATCACGTAGCAGCTTGAATAAGAGCAATTGATTTTATTCTGATTCAAAGATTTTTTTTTGCATATTCCCTTTTTTCGATAAAAATATACACGTAAAAGTGAACGGAGAGAATGCGGAAGTGGGACATTTTGTGAGCACAGAGGCGGATACTTCGCTTTTGTTGCACGTGACATCACCCCCGGCCACCTAGCGGTGGAAGTTAAAATCCGCGTCAGGAAGCAAACTACAGCCCCCATATTTTCACCATCGTTTCAAGACCTGCATGTAAGACTTCATCTTGCATGCATGGTTGCCATTTTCCGGCTCTCGTCTGTGCGATCTGTTTGTTGCTAGCCAGCCGAAAAATATTTTCCGGAGTAATCTCGCCAGACCGAGCCGAAGAATGTTTACCTACACACGCGTCATCCTCGTCGCATCAGCGATGAGTCATTTTTTTGTTCGTTACTCGTAAGATTACAATGGCTTCGGCATTTGAACGATATATGACTCTACGAGGTTGATAATCTTTGTTAGAAAAGAAAAAAGAAAAACTCGGCCAAGTGCGAGTCCGGCCTCGCTCTGTTAGGGTTCCGTACATATGGCCAATTAACTTATTTTTAAACTAGACATTTAATTAGTTAATGCTGTTTTTCTGTCTTAGTTCTGAGGTAGTACTAAACTGAAACCATATGAGGTGATGATGGCTGAAGAAAGCTTTGTATACTTCTGCTGTAAGCTAATAATGAAAATATATGAAATTATTGTTATTTAAGGGGAGGGTAGGGGTTTCAGCGTGAAAAAGAAAACACTTTTTTGCGATTTTTTTTTTCATCTATATGGATAGAGTAAATGTGTTGAAACCTTTTGTACATTGTTAGGTGTCATTTCAAGAACATTCCGTGAAATTTGTACGCGAAAATATCCACAAACAAGCCGGTGACAAAGCTTTTCCAAGAACGCCTTTGGAAAAACACGATTTGCGGTGTTCACTGTATCTCAGCTAGAAATTATCTGAAATCAAGGCCCATTAAAATTTTGTCAAAGTACCATCAAATCTTCACCCCAACGGTCTTTGATAATGTTTTTTTTCATTTCTAAATTCTTGGTGGTCATGTTAAGTGAAAAGTGCTATTTTTCACGAAAAATTCCGCCATTTTGGGGGTGGAAAACCCCCTCAATGTAAAAAAAATCTCAAACTAACCGTTGGGGGGAGGTATTTTATATGTAGAAAGTGTGTACCAAGTTTGAAATAAATCGGTCATGTAGTTTTCAAATGGCAATGAACACGGACTTTGAAAAAGTGGTTTCGAGAAAAACGCGGCACCGGCTTGTTTGTGGATATTTTCGCGTACAAATTTCACGGAATGTTCTTGAAATGACGCTTAACAATGTACAAAACGTTTCCATAAATTTACTCTATCCATATAGATGAAAAAAAATCGCAAAAAAGTGCTTTTTTCACGCTGAAACCCCTAACCTCCCCTTAAATGTTTACAATACCAAATTACTCATTTTTGGAGTCGGTAGAAGCCATTTGCCAATATCGTCACATTTTTCGCAGAAAAGAGTGGAGGCGAAGAAAAATAAATGAAATTATACGATCCACAGTCTTTTTCAAATTTGCAATCTCGTTTCTTCTTCGTTAAAAATGTTCGTTTTTTCGTTAAAAATGTTTCCGTAACGTCAATCTCTCGTTCTTGACTGGCACCGACTCCAAAAATAATTATTATGGTATTGTAAATATTTAAGTAATAATAATTTTATATATTTCCATTATAAATTTATTGTATTATGTTGACAATAAATTATTATATATATATACTACATTTGAATCGGCGTTTTCAGTATTTGTTGTTTAAATACAGTATTTGATACATAATATACGGAAATTCAAAATTTCCAACTAGTTTAGTTTTTGAGATAGATCCCGTAACAAAAATGGTCTAAACCTGACAACTTTGACGGCCCCCCATTTCTTCATTTTTTGAAGATAAAAAAGACAAAATAAATATTTGTACTCTACTCAATGAGCTTTTAAAAATGACACTCCACATGCCAGGGTAAGCATTTTTTTCAGCTCCTTTTTCATGTATGGGACCCCCATAAAAAGTAATTTAATTCAATTTCTAATTCAATATTCGGTTTTGAATCGACATTCTACACAAAATATCCAAATTTCAGGTCTGCAAGTCATTCCGTTTACGAGCTAGAGACCCGTGACATACGGATAGACAGACAGCAGAATGACAGCAAGAGGGTTCCGTTTTGCCCTTTGGGTACGGAACCCCAAAAGCCACCGTAGGATCCTGATTCAATTATTATATTGAGCCACTTATTTAATTATTTTGATTAGACGAATTAAAAAAAAGTTGGCATTGCCTCGAAACGAATTTTCGAATTAGTTACTGGTTTCCTCGCTCTGGATCAGTAGGATTTTTTAACCCATGACATTACGTGTTTGGAGTTAGGAAAAAAATCAAAAGCGCTTCTCAATCGTCTTTAGTATAAAGTGAGGATTTATTCCATAGGCGAAGTATACAATTTGCGAACAACTACATCGATCCAACATGGAGGCAAATCGACGAAAATTCATTACTTCGAATCACAGATCTACGATTTTTTAAACGGTACAACATTTCGTAAAAAAAAGAGGTAGAGAAAATAATGATTTCATCGCGTTCATTCTTCTCTGTCGTGTTTACTCAAAATTTTTTACGAATCCGAAATCTGCACACCCGAGGATACGAATTGAGAAGAAAAAAATAATTCCCAACCAATAAAAAGTACGAATTTATAATTACACGATATCCACACGTTAGGGGATGTGAATTGGGGAAAAAATAAAAATTTCCCAACCATAACCAATATGGAGAACGAATTTATTATCCACGGAATTAAAATACAAAGCAATCGTGTACGAATATCGATCTACAGTACAAATATCGCTCGAAATAAAGATATACAAAGATTTGAACGGTACAACATTTCGTAAAAAGGGGTGATTTAAACAACTACGAATTCAATATTCTCTATCGTTGACTTACAAAAAATGGTCGCCGCGTCGAACTCTCCGATTTCGACAAAATTTGCCTGTTTGTAGAATGGGCAAAAAAAGGCGACGCGTATTTTTTTATATCTGCGGAAGCCGATTTTTAAGGGGTGAAACGCACCCTGGAAAATAAGGCATTTTTTTCATTTCTCGTCGATATCGTTTTAACGGTACGAGATATGAAAAAAAAAAATTCAAATTGCAGCAACATTCATTTTTCCGTGTACTATACATTGGAGAAGAAAAAGATGCAGATAACACCAAATTTCGAACGAAAAACGAAAAAAAACCCTATTTTCGAGGGGGCGTTTCACCCCTTAAAAATCGATTTCCTTACATTAAAAAAAAAAAAAAAATACGTGTCGCCTATTCTTACCCATTCTGCGAACACGCAAAATTTCATCGAAACCGGAGAGTTCGGCCTCGCGACCTTTCCTCGTTAGATCAATTCAAATTGAATTTATTTTATTTAATTTAAATTTAATTTAACTTTAACTTAAATTAAATTAAATTTAAATAAATATTTTACGAATTCGATATTTATACTTGGAAGAAAAAGATCGTTGGGAAGAAAAAAAAACATTTCCAAATCATTACCAACATGAGGTACGAATGTTTTATTATGCGGTATCTACACGTCGGAGGATGCGAATTCGATTGAAAAAAAAAAAACATTTTCTAATCATGACTGATATGGCACAAGTGTATTATTCACGGACATAAAATACACAGCAATCGCGTACAAATATCGATATAGCATGAGAAAACGTGAACGAAAATGCATAACCTCAAAATACAGATAAATAGTACGTTTCAACGGGCAACAGGTTCCATAAAAAGGGATGACTTAGAAAATGATGAATTCGATATTCTCCATCCTTCTTTCGGAATGTTCTTTCGCGACCGCGGGTGATTCCTTAATATCGAAGTTTTTTGCAATGAGACCGATGCCTGCGCAAGGTGATCGAGCATTTGAAAAGTTTGTTGCAACGGCCGCACTTCCGATGAGTCAAATGTTTGATGGTGTGTCGCCTGAAGAGCTTTTGATGGAAGAATAGCTTTGGGCAGAAGTCGCACTCGAAAACACGGGGTTGAACGAAGCAATTGTCGTAAGAGATGTGCACCCGTCTCGGTATTTGGCTCTTTCTCTTATTGGTCGATCGGGAAGTTTTCTTGGCCGAGTATTTGTGGGGTGCGAGGCCCAGACGTCGCAGACGCTCGAGTAGCTTTTCCTTCTTCAAGAGATCTTCTTCTCTCTCTCTGTTTATCCGAATCTCGTTTTCCATCGAGTCGTCGTTTTCCATCGAGTCATCGATGTCCATCGAGCTCTCGATCAGCGAGTTCTCTCGATCGGTGTCCACTTCCCAAGACTTGAGATACGCCGTTTCGTTGTCGCAGAAACTCTTGGCTCGTGTCATCAAGAATTCCGATTGGGGCTTGATGTTGATCACGGGACGCGGTGGTGCGTCGCTCCACGAGCCGGCCATCTTTAAATTCTGAAAAGACAACGAACGAAAAATATATTAATACTTGAAGTTTATTGCCAATTGCGCGATTGACTTTTCGTAAATTGTTCAGCGTAAATATGAATTTTGACTTTATTGATGTTTGGAAAAGTTAGTACCTTCTTCAATAGAGTGTCGATCGGCGATTTTTTGGGGGCTCCGACCATCGTAGACTTCCGGTGGAACCTCCTCTCGAGAGTTCTTGAGCGAATAGTATGGCAATGTCGAAATTGTGCTCGACGCTTATTAATCTCGACAGTAATTGCAGCTGGACGCTTCGAGCAAGACTGATCAATTTTCTTCAAGTATCTGGCTAATGTTCCTGTATCCGGTTCTTATAGGACCCACCCCCACCCCTGAAAATCAGGGGCGAGGGAGAGGGTGCAGTTGCACCGAGCGTACGAAATTCGTGCAACCCCTGAAAAAACCCTTTTGCACCTTGGCAGGTAATTAGGGTCCGAACGAATCTTGGCCTGTGATTGGCTCGCTGAATCTTGTCAAGTCCTCACCGAGGCCTGTCATTGGCTCACTATACACCGGACTCGTGGACACCCCTCCCCACCCATGTGGGTTTGCGTATACATGGAAACTTTCGACGATGCCGGCCACCACCCTGTCGACTACATCTTGATGCTCTTGAATTTTTAATTATCTTACAAGTCGACGTTACTTGAGACGATAAAAAAAATCGTTCTATCTATCTTCGTGAATTGTTGAGCAATTACGAAAAGGATTGGTGAACTTTTGTACCTTACTGTGCGAGAAATTATTTAAATTGATTAATTCTTTTTAATAATATTATTAATTTTTATGAATTTTATTCATTTTCATTGATTTTTATTCATTTTTATTGATTTTATCAATTATATTTATTAGTTTTTGCATTTTGCCAGTGTATTTGACCAAACAAATTCAAACAACTCACATTTTCGTTTTATCACTTGGCGTCGACACGCTGCCGCGTCTCTTGATGAACTTCTACCCTATCTAGCTATCTTCTTGAATTGTTAAGCAATTGCAAAAGAGATTGCTGAAGTTTTTTACCTTTCTGTGCGAGAAATGATTTAGATTGATTAATTATTTTTATTATATTCTTAATTTTTATGAATTTCATTCATTTTCATTAATTTTTATTAATTTTTATTCATTTTATCAACTTTATTTATTAATTTTTGCATTTTGCGAGTATCTTCATTGAACTTCCACCCTATCACGTATCCCAACGATTCCGACAACTCGAATGACTTCAAACTCTCCACAAGGAAGTTCAAAGATAAACGGAAGTCTTGCAGGAATGTTGATGAAAATTGGATGCATCGGTTCGTTTAATTGAAGTTGAAGTTGAAAAACTATAACACTATCAACTCCAGCAATTTTGCGTGCGGTCTTATGGGACATTGTTTCACTCTTGAAGATGACGAGAAAAGGCATAATTAAAAAATGGCACAAAATTGAAATGTTCAATGTTAATTTAGGAATTGTTACATATTTTTGTTGATTATTTTGGCATGAACGAAATTTTTTGGAAAATTTCACTATCATTCACGATAGTTTTGGTGTACTTGATCGCAACGTTCTGAAATTTTCCTTACTTTCTGCCTCGGCTCTCCGATGAATTTACAAACTGTATGGCAACGCTGCAAACAGTTGAGCGGCTCGAAAATTGTAGCAATCGTCAGGCCTATTCACTTTCGAGAGTTGAATTATGAAAAATTAAAAATGAAGACATATAGGCAATATAACAAATAGAAAAAATACTTTTTCATTGAATTTAGGATATTTGTCAATAGTCAAAGAAATACTTTTACATTCATTTTTTATATTGATATTAAAAATATTAAATATAGATATTGATATTTAAAAAATACTTTTATTTACATTTTAAGGAATACTTTCATCTTGAGTCTAGGATATTCATTTAAAAAGACACTTCCAAAGAAGTGTGACTCAATGAATTCATGAATCATTCACCAATAGCGAGGATCGCCAAATCTCGATATTTTGCTTCTGCATGAATGTTTTGTGAATATGTTTCATACGTTTCATATGTTTCATTTCAAAAGATGTGAATATGTTTCATACAAAAATATAGACAAAATCATTTTTGTATTTCGCGAGAATATTTATAGAACTTCCGCCCTACCTTGATGACATTTGGCGACAACGCCAGTTCCATCGCCCCCTCCAAAAAAAAAAAAAGAATTTTCATAAGTGAATCCGCCGGCGAAAAGAAAAAGCTATCTCCGACATTGAAATAATAATTTTATCATACCGGGCTGTCAAACTAACGTACGCGTGTATATATAGTTACTCAAGGAATCGAGAGGCAGAAGCAACGGGCCACGTTGATTAATTAGCCGCAATTAAAGTGTAATATCGTTGGCGATATTACGCCACTGATTCATGTACGTCGTTGCTCTACATCACCATCTCGCACTCACATTGCCTCAGTTGTGTCTCGTCATACGTATACCTAACAGACACATTCTTCAGTGTATATGCAAACTTTGCCAGTGTGCATGTGGAGGCATCTCGACGATTACTAATTTTTCTTATCCTGCCAACCGTTCTCTCTCTCTCTCTCTCTCTCTCTCTCTCTCTCTCTCTCTCTCTCTCTATCTCTGTCCCTGGTCGCTTATTTCTCTCTATCTTTCGAAGCATCTCCGTATTCTTTCTACCCGTCTTTTTTTATTTGTTCAATCTTTTACTTTTTCCTTTCTTTTGCTCTTGGACCACACCGCGCCACCGTTAAAGCCACCAAAGGGCCATAAAGACGGACACAGTGCGCGGGCATAACTCGGGGCTACATTTTGCTTCCGTGGTGCAAATACAACGGGATACCCAATGCGCTCAGCCCTAAATAATTACAACTCGACATCGAATATTAAATACGAGCATACATTTTTCCGCGCGCGTTCTTTTGTTCGCGAGGGCTATAGCAAAGCACTGACCAATAAACATGTAATTGTATAATAGTGAGAGCGTCATTACAGTAATAACAAGGATTTTTCTATCCCCGTGGATGAGCGTGCACGGCTATTCTGCCCTTCGAATATGCGGAATTTTCGTATTTTTCTTCTGGGCAAATGTGTATAGTTTTTCTATTTTTTTTTACATCCAAGAGTATGGTTTCAAGTATCTTTCAGAATTTTTGTATTGAAAAATATTTATCAATGTGGTAGCTACAATAGTTTGTACCGCTGTTTGAAAAATGGCCTTCTCGGTGACTCCTGCTGCTCGGAAATTACCCGAAATAAAGAAATCAAACGCATTTAGTTTTTGCATGAAATTGTCTAGTGCTTGGACGAAAAATTTAATGAAATATTGATTTTTGAAGAAAAAAAAACCGAACAAAAAATTCCTTCCTTGAAGCAATGTTTTTTCATGTATAAAAGAAGCTTGAAAAATTCGGAGTCTCTCGGTGCAGTGATTTTTGAGATATCGTGGTCGGCGAAAACGCCCATAACTTCCTCAAAATTGGACCGATCGGCTTGAAATCTTCGGAGACTTTTTTTTACATATATTTTGAAAATTCGTTGAAAACGTAAAATTTCAACTAGGTGGAAGCCCTTAAGGAAATACGATAACGAAAAATTCAACTTTGTGGCAAAAGTGCGTCCCCCCCCCCCCCCCCCCCCCCACCACCTGCGTGATATAGCCCGCGGTTTCCGTGGTAAGCTACTTTATCAAAGATAAACTCCCGCGAGTCCCGAGAGTGTATTTCTAATGATATCTATACGTATATATGGAAGATAAACAAAACTTGTGATCCGAGAGTTGCCGGTTATTAGTTTCCGGTCCCTGAGCTCCCGTTCGAACTAGGAATGTGCAAGCGAAATGCACGTACGTATATAAGAGCATGCGGAGCGCTGTGCACGACGTCCAGGGCAACCAAGCCGCATTTGCCCAGAGCCTAACGCAGCTCCTTCGCGAGATGGATCTTCGCCGTGGCAATCACCTCCTGGGTGGTCTCCCACCAAGACCAAACGCCATCGGCTATATACCCTCTCTGCATCCATCGAGGACCAGCATCCCATGCAACGTTCGCGTTTCGAGCCATTTCCATATATGCGACTCTCCATCGACGCTCCTCGTACCTCTTGCAATAGGGAATCGAACAACTTTCCAGAAAGTGTTGAAAATTAACCATAATGGATATATATAGCCGTGGAAAATGTTATTTTATATAAAGAAAGCTTTTTAAGTGCCTAAAACTAGGTCTAAATGTTGTTTTATTTAAATTGCCGCGCAAACGTTACGCGACGTCAGGTTAGAACGCGTGACGTCATATGTGTGTAAACAAACGACAAGCTAACCTCGAAAGCAAGGGCGAGGTGTTATCTTTTTACGCTTTTGCGAAGTTTGGGGTTCCTGTTTAAATCCTGGTTCCATGTCGACGTAAACAAGAGAGAAAAACACACGAATGGAAACGTTTGTTTACAGACGAATGACGTCATACGGCGTGACTGGCGGTTCGTTTAAAGGGGGCCTGATTTAGAAGGTCCAAAAAAGCGTTTTTTGGGATTTTTTTAGAGGGGAAAAAGCAAGTGCGCTCAGTAAACATTGAGGTGTCTTTTCATGTATATTTGAAATGTATAAAAAGAAAGTTCAATATGAAACAATAAATGACTGCAGATTTATAGCCTATTCCAGGTGCGCCTTGCCACTGCAGTTCCCAATCGGCGGGAAAGATGCAGCTCGTAATTCTCGACTGAACAAAAAAAAACCAATAAAATGTTCAATTGTCGTATATTTGTTTTTCTTCTGGGTGAATTAAGAAAAAGCTGAAAAAACGTGAAATTGTAACTTTTCTCAGGTTTGAAAAAAAAAGTGTTGAAAAAACACGCTAACGTGCTATAAAAATTATATAAAAAGACTTTTTTAACGACTTTTTTAATTCACTTAGAAGAGATTTTCATACTGAAGAAAATAAAGTTGGTTTGATTCTATAGATCGTTTAAATTTTACGATGTAAAAATTCACGATTAAAAAAAATCGTGAAAATGAAAACTGGATAAAACGCGCTTTAAAGTTTTCAATAGGAGGAAATATCGATATCAAATATCAATCGCTTCCCTGCTTTTGGCCTTGTATCTTCGAAAATGTTTACAATTGGCCTCTGTAACTTTGTAAATATATTCTTGGATACTTTATATATCGATCTAAGCAACAAAAAAAATTTTCGGACCTTCTAATTCAGGCTCCCGCCTTAAGGTGAAGAACAGATTTCAAATATTTGCATTAGGCTTTATTTTATGATTTAAAAATATAAATCATTATTATTTAACAAAAGTATTGATTGAATGATCGTTTTAATTATATGAACAATCATTCTAACTACATTTTAGATTTTTTTCTGATTACTGTCCGATTGCCTATTCATCTCCCCCCCCCCCCCCCCCCCCCCCGTAAGACTGTCGCATTTTTTCCCCTAGTCTAAATAGAGGCGACATTTTTTTTTAAGGCGTTACCCCCACTTGTAGCGCAAAAAAAGGCATTTTTCATGAATTTTTTTAAATAAAACTACAAAACTTTTGTAATCGATCAATATACCATCTTAAAGAACACATCTTGAAGAACTTTCAGTGATTTTTTTATTGAAAAATATTACATTGTTTAGTGGCAAATGGCCGTCAATGAAATAATGTTTTTATATACACGGTTTGCGGTGACCAACATTGCGGCGAAGTGGATCATCTGAAAAAAAAATGCGGATGGATTTAGTCAAATATAAGTATAAACTAGTCTTTAATCGAAGGATTTTAAAAAATATTCATTTTTCACAAAATGGCGGACAGTCAAAGTTAATGGTTCGATGTTAACGAAAAAAACAGCCGTTTTTTGGCTATAAAAGGGCCATTTTTTTTCGAAAAAAAAAATCGAACGATTAAAGACTACATATTTATGTATTAAATAAGCCTGCAAAATTTCAAGAAGATCGGTTCATTAGTGTTCGAGTAATCTTGGTCACCGACTTCAGAAATGCCATTTTGTAAAAAACGCGTTTAAAGTTTCAATTTCAGGTCGTTTACACAACGGATTCTTCTCTTTCTACGGTCATATCTCAGTCAATTTTGTTCGGATCGACTTGAAATTTTCAGGACATATTCTCAGATACTTATACTTCAAAAAAATGCAATTAAAAAAAATCGATTTTTTCAAAATCGCAAGTGGGGGTAACCCCTTAACCTTCCATTTGCATCGAAACTAGGTGGAAACTCGTGGATACGGGTGACAAGTACGCGAGACGACGTACGAAGAAAGCGATTTTAATCTGGAGCCTTTGATGGTTTATGACCCGAGGCTAGTCGATGACCCAATAAAACGGTGCACCGGCGTTTGGACCCGTTTCGACGAAGGTCCGGACTGGATTATCGAAGGGCTCGATGACAAAGGATGAGGGCAGGGGAGGGTGCGTACGAGTGGTCGTGTCTCTCTGTTGAGGGGAGGTTAACCTCGATTCGATGGTGCGCCGATCAGTTTCTAGTGCATAATTGGCTTTTTCATACCGGTCCCGATCATACGACATGACCGGGTTTAATCCTCGTGCGCACGGGGGTGTTTATTCCCCGAGGGAAAATAGGCAGGTGGAATGAGTGCTTATTATTGTTACTCCTTGCGGGAAAACCGCACTTTATGATTCTATACGTGTGCAGTCACATTTTAATTAACTTTGTGAGTATTATCCCAAGGCAGACTGAAAGTATGGGACATCTTGTCTCGTTCTGATTTATCGGTTTCTCGCACCACAATAACATAAGGGGAAAAAAAATTCTTGGTGCCGGCAAAATTTGTATCACATGTTTGAATTGTAAATTAATTTTATATTATGGGCCTGAAGTTTGCATCGTTGCGAATCAACGGTTTGATCTTTTCTCTTTTATCAATTTTTGTATTTCCTATAATTTCTTGCACATTTGAGCTATAGTTTTTTTTTATGTGAAATAAATTTGTTATGCTCTCGACCACCGAGACCCACCCTTATCGAGGGGTGGATGATGGAATTTTTTTTATTTCCCACGGGTTGGGGATAATAATTTTTTTTATTAGCGTTGTTTGTACCATGGCTCGAAAGGAGCCCCCGAAAGAAATTCCAACAATTTTTATTCGTCGGAACCCACCCTTATCGGGGGGTGAAAATTGGCACTGCATTTGACAATTTTGTCTTTAAAAAAATGATTTGCTGTTATAAATTAATTCAGCGATATGTCGAAGGCAGCAAAGCGAAGACGAGTTTGTTCGATTTTTTTTAATGACATGATTTAATTAAATTTAATTAAATTTAATGATTTAATTTTTTTTAATGACATGCTCTCCTCATATAAAACAAAATGAATTAGAGTATGAATGAATTATAATTCATTCATACTCTAATTCATTTTGTTATATATGCGGAGAGCATGTCATTAAAAAAAATTATAAAAACGATTACAGATTCGGTGAAAAGTGCCTTTTTTCTTCTTATTTCAGCATAAAAATAAAGGATCAAGATAAATTCGCAAAAAATCGTGACTCCTTTAGGTAAGAGCAAAGAGAACGCTTCCCTCAAAGACATAAAAATCATGGAAGATAGGTATCGGGGAAGGGGACACACGCACATGATGGCTGATTACGTTTGAAGTTTGATGCGTGACTCCCTCGACGATTCTTACCCAAGAAAATCACAAAAAAGAAGCTCACTCAACAGAAAAGTATTAAAATACTCGAATTTTTCCATAAAATTTATTTTTGTAAAAGGACTGTATTTTTCCCTGTTTTTACGTAGAATATCGATATTGAATATTTAAAAAATCACTATAGAGACAAGATTTAGAAAAAATATAAACTACAGCGTCATCAAATCGGCTGTTGCGCTGTATAATATTTCCCTCCTTCGATCGTTACTATGAAAGTAGAATTTTGACGACCGCAAAATTTTCGACAACCCAAATTTCAGTGTACCGGGATTTTTGAATAATTCTCCATAGAACCCTTGCGTGCGAAGAATAATTGCACTCGAATAAAAAGTCACGACGAGAAGTCCTTCAGGCAGAGTGAACGATGGTCCGCGGCCATCGATGTGCGAAACGACTAGTGAAATTTCTTGCGGCCCCTCGAGGCGGGAAGAGAGTATCAGCATTCTTCGTAATCGTCTCAAATTCTGGTGTTTAGGATATTGCATCTATACGCGGGCTAACAAAAAAAAAAACATCGAGTCGTTTCCTTTGACCGCAATTCCCGCCAGGAGCGCCAAATCTTCCGACCAATACGCTGACCAAGGGAGGGAAGTATTAGGGCTCGTCTTCCTGTAACTAAAAGACCGCGCCACTACCATATAAATTATTGTCGACAACGTCTGCATATACATATATTATATATATATATATGCAGATGTTGTCGACATACATATATATATATACATATATATATATATATATATATATATATATATATATATATATATATATATATATATATATATATATATATATATATATACATATATATATACACATATATATATATATATATATATATATATATATATATATATATGTATGTATGTATGTATGTATGTATGTATGTACAGGGTGTCCTGTTATGAATGGATAATCCTGCCACTGTCGGTAGGTCAGATCATATCCTACTATATGCTGGAATTTCAATTTAGTAAAAATCCTACGGTTTTCGAGATTACAGTCATCTGCTTCTGGTTTTTCGCATGCCATTTCTACAAATAATAACTGTTTTTGTCCCGGTTTTTTAAAAAATACTCTTGGTTATTGGTTTCATCTAGAAAAGTCTCTTTTTTAACCTTAAATATTGAGGAAACTTTATAAAAAAAGATCTTATACAGAATTTTGATACAAACCAATTCAAACATGTGACTTTGACAGCCTGCGGTGTAAAAAATATGTACGCATATCGTGCCAATTACTTTTAAAAGTTGCTTAGTTATTGTCGATTTATATTATTTGTAGAAATGGCATGCGAAAAACCAAAAGCAGTTGATTTTTTAAAAATAACATAAAGCCCAAAATCTCGAAAACCGTAGGACTTTGACTAAATTGAAATTCCAGCATATAGTAAGACATGATCTGACCTATCGACAGTTGCAGGATCATCCATTAATAACAGAGTACCTTTTATATATATGTGTGTGTGTGTGTGTGTGTGTGTGTGTGTGTGTGTGTGTGTGTGTGTGTGTGTGTGTGTGTGTGTGTGTGTGTGTGTGTGTGTGTGTGTGTGTGTGTGTGTGTGTGTGTGTGTGTGTGTGTGTGTGTGTGTGTGTGTGTGTGTGTGTGTGTGTGTATGTATGTATGTATAAATATTAGACTGGCCCACACAAATTGAATTTTTGTTTTTCAACATTTTTGTTGAAGATGTTGTCGAGAATGACGAAAAATGAGTGCTGACCAAATTTTAGCCTTCTATGTTGATATTTAGAGGTCCCTCCTCGCGATTTACTATTTCCCATTAATTTAACATGGTAAAAGTTTTGTTTGCCGCTTCTGAGCTTTATAACTTGCCTACGCGTAAATACACGGAAACACCTAAAAATAGTGTTTATAGAAAATTTAACGCTCTACAAAAAAAAGTCCTTAGTCTTCATACGATAAATTCAGTCGTTCAAATTTTATTCAACATTAAAGTTGAATTGACCATAAATTTCATGATTTCGTGAGATTTTTGGGCTTTTGTGACAAAATTATTGTTTTTTTTTATTTTTTTTGTGATTCATCTTGAAAAGCATTGTATTCTTTTTAAATTATACCCTATATATTAATTTATCATGCTATGGGAATTGAATTCGGTTTAAGAATAGATTTTTTACTAATGCACTTTCAAATAACAATAAATTTAAATATATTAGAAATTTTAGAAACTATCTAGGGCATAATTTGAAAAAGATACAATACTTTTTAAGATGAATCAAAAAAAGCAAAAAAACAATAATTTTGTTGTAAAAGTTCAAAAATCTCACAAAATCATGAAATTTATCATAGATTCAACTTTGATTTTGCATAAAATTCGAACGAGTAAATTTAGCGTATGAAGACTAGGGACCTTTTTTGTAGAGAGTTAAATTTCCTATAAAACAATATTTTGGGCATTTCCGTGTGTTTTCCCCGTAGGCGAGTTATAAAGCTGAGAAGTCGCAAAAAAAACTTTTACCATGTTAAATGAATGAGAAGTAGTAAACCGCGATGAGGGACCTCTAAATATTGACATGAAGGGTTAAAATTTGGTCAGCACTTATTTTTTTGTCATTCCCAACAACATTTGCAACCAAAATTTCAATTGAAAAATAAATTTTGGTTTTAAAAAGGTTGGTTTTGGTTTTAGGGAAAAAAATTAAAGTTTGGGGCTAATCTAATATATATTTACAAATATATGTTATATATACGTGTATGCATATATATTCATATATGTATATCCCGATCTCTTCCTTCCCTCTTTACTTATCGACACAAGTCGATGAGAACCCGCGCCTTTTTTCCCTCAGCCGCCACATAGCCTTCATATCGTCCCCAAAAAAAGTGTCTGCGTTCCAAATCTATAGGTTGTAAAAGTAAAGCCGAAGACTATATACACTGATCCATCTCTTCGATCACGGTGTTCCGAAGAGAGAGTGTCGCTCGTGATCGTTTTATCGATCGTTAATTCGTTCGTACGCCATGCTTAATGAGCGTTCTCTCAGGGGCATAATTATCGGTATTATCCGCTCGACGAGTCGCTTCGAGTATTCGTCGTACACGGGTTCGCAAGCGTGGGCGAGTCCAATCCCATTAATAACATGATCTCAGCTCGGCTCTCCACACTGCTGTATGTTCTCGCTCGTCGAATTGGTAAAGTGCTCACTGTCCATGTACATACACAAGTCAAATATATACACATATACATCTGTACATAAGTCGGGGCATATGGCCAAATTTCCACCTGTTCATCTTTCATTGACGTGGGCCAGTTCCAATGAAAAAAAAGGTCGTATAAAGGCAGGCGCAGCAAGAAATGTTCTAACTTGCCGTTTTTCTGGCCATTATTTTTCTTTCGTAATCCGTTGATTCCGACTTATACCATCCGCGTGGTAAAAATTCTTCCTTCGCGTGTCCTTTTCACGGCGACTGGAAAAGATATTTCGCTCCCGAAAGAGTTCGGAATCTCGTAAGTAAGAGAGAGAGAGAGAAAGGGAGAGAGAGAGAGAGAGAGAGAGAGAGAGAGAGAGAGAGAGAGAGAGAGAGAGAGGGAAGGAGCAAGAGCTGGTACACATAGCAACTCAGCGTGCTGAGGGTACGAACAAGGGGATTCTTTGATCGTATCGCTGCTCGTCCTGCGATATAAAAGACGCGATGCGGCTACGTGGTCCTCAAGAGGGAGAGAGAGAGAGAGAGAGAGAGAGAGAGAGAGAGGCCGCGAGAGGTCCACCGCTGCCACGGAGCGGCGTCTGATCTCTTGTGGATTCACGTTGACACTTTTTACATTATCCTGTGCTCTCCGTACATTCTGTATATCATACATTTTTTTCTTCCTCTCTCTCTCTTTCTCTCTCTCTCTCTCTCTCTCTCTCTCTCTCTCTTTGGGGGATTTCGATCTTAGAGCACGAAATAAACATCTTTCTCTCGCTCCACTTCCTTCATCTTCCTTCACTTGTCCTTTTTTCATCTTGCCAGCCCCATCTCGAGTGGAACGTCCAGCCAAATGCTGCCTGGTCCATTTCGACTCTTCTGGCGCAGAGCGTATGAAAAAGTAGCTCCAACTTTGATCTTCCTCTTCCTATGAGAGTCCTCGCCACATCTAAACGCGTTCTCGATCGAATGGGACCTGCCGCGGAACCAAGACACTTTTTAGAGACACGGAGGCGAACAAGTTGTACCTCCAGGCAACGGAGAGAACGGGGGAAGAAAAACGTTCTTGCAGATTCATTTAGTCACGTCGTGTCTTCGCAGCTTCTTATATATATATATATATACGCGTTCCCATATGGAATGAACGCGGAAACGAGTCGGCACAGAACTCACGCATCGAGATTCAGCTAATATATATATATATATATATATATATATATATATATGTGTGTGTGTGTGTGTGTGTGTGTGTGTGTGTGTGTGTGTGTGTGTGTGTGTGTGTGTGTGTGTGTGTGTGTGTGTGTGTGTGTGTGTGTGTGTGTGTGTGTGTGTGTGTGTGTGTGTGTGTGTGTGTGTATATATGTATATATATGGGTGTGTGTGTGTGTGTGTTTATATACAGTGGGAGGGTTCGTTGATGCTGTGAAAAACAGAATCCTACTCTCTCCCCCGCACCCGCACGCGACTCCGCCCCGCGATTAATCGAATCGCTTGAGTCGATAAGGCCTGAGCTTTTGCCGAGGTCTCTCCTCGCGAGAAAGACCTATCAAGCACGCACATTAAAAACTTATGCACGTATACATACATATGCATATATATATATATATATGTGTGGGTGTGTGTGTGTGTGTGTGTGGTGTGTGTGTGTGTGTGTGTGTGTGTGTGTGTGTGTGTGTGTGTGTGTGTGTGTGTGTGTGTGTGTGTTTGGGTTGTGTATGTGTATGCTGGGGGGGGGTCTACACATATATATGAATATATGTATACACATACAAGAATATTGAACGCACCGGATCAACCGGTGCGTTTCACCATTACGTGAGGCGAAGGATCAATTAAAAAGTATCTTTTCCAATCTAGTTAACGGACCGATGATTATGAGTTTGTGTCTGTGCCATGTCGTGAATTCCTTGTGGATTTCATTTCACGTAAGCATATAGTCGTTCTCCGGGGACGGAGATGAATACCGTCCATCCTTTTTACTCGCGAAAAATACGCGGCTGAATGAGACTCGTGAGCTTGAGAACAGTTGGTCGATACCTTTGGGAGAAATACGTGGGTAATGTGGGCCATTTTAAGCGATCCGGAACGTTGATCAGCAACGTTATTGGAAAGTAATAGGTTTATCGAGCAATTGAATGCTACACTGATACGTATACTGTGAAAGAAACGATTTATTGTGCAAATTGAAAAAACTCGGTAGGCCGATGTATAAAACTTTTTTTCGAACTGATGTTCACGTAGCGTTTTGTCGAAGTGGTAAATTGATTTGGTGACTAGACCCTTCAGCGAAGGGTCAGGGGCCATTTTTGAGAAGCTTGAGGGTGCGGAAGAGTCTTGCCGAAATACTACCATGATGATGGAAATTGGAGGCAATTTGTTTTTCGTTTGTTCCAGGCCTGTGTGCATTTGGGATCGATCGATTAACTGGTTGGAGAAATGACGTTGACGTTTGCATCGTTGGAATGCGAGGACAATTATATCTTTTGATTTTCCAATTTTTTTTTTTTTTTAAGCTGTGATGCACGAAATATCACGCAAGCATTTTTTTAGAAATTTTAGTTAGCGATGTAGAACCTAAATCTGCGAAATATGATGTTGGATAATAATGAAAATAGAGAATTTAAAAGAATTTTTGTTGCATTCCAACGATGCAAACTTCAACCCCATTTGAAGAATTGCGACACATTTAATTTGCAGAAATTTCTATTTGTTTCCCGCCGAGCGATCGGGAAAAAAATAGCGATTGAAAGAGTACAGGATGCTTTAGATTCTGTGCGCAGGTGATTCATATATGGAAATACATATTTTTGGAAAATTGGGAAATCATTCATTACAAATTCGTAGGTGAAATGATAACTGAGCGTACACTCAGACTACAATTAGTAGAATTTTTGGAAAATATCGATTTTTTTGTTTTCGACGGATACTCAAAATGTAACATTTCAAAAATATTCGCTGAAAATTTCAAGTCGATCCGCTGAAGATTGAAGAAATTATGGGCGTTTATACACTGAAAAAAAAATTCGTTCATCCATCCAAAATTCAGTTGGTTTAACAAAATGTATCTTTAAATACGTTCAACTTGATTTTTGATTGGCATAACAAAACAGTATAGTTGGTGGTAAAAAATAGTATAGTGGTGTGAACTGTAGCTTATTTAGCATGTCTGAGCAAACCGTTAAAAAAACAAAATTTCGTGACAACAAAATGCACTTTGCACGTTCAACGATTCTTCTTTCTCAACGTAGGTAGGATCTGCAAACCGGCGAACTTCAAAGACGTTTGTCTCAAAATTACTTTTTCAAAATTGGTAACCCGATACCCCAAAAATCACTGCACAGATCGACTCCAAATTTAACAAGCTTCATTCACATATCAAAAGACAGTGCTAAAACGAAGGAATTCTTTTTTCGATAAATAGTTGTTTTTATCAACGAAAATAGAGTTCGTTTCGTTTTCCATCGAAAATCGATACTTTCACTTCGGACGGCGCCCGTTTGTTCAAAAATTAATGTTTTATTCAATCCTTCGTCCAATTTGTTTCCGAGCAGCAGTCCTTACCGTGAGTGACCTTTTTCAAACAGTGCTTTGCACAAACCATTGTGCCTTCCCCATGTATAAATATTTTTCAATACAAAAATTCTAAAAGCTACTCAAAACCATACTTTACGAGATAAAAAAAAACAGTTTGTAAACTTGCACACGTTTTCCCCAAAAAAAAAAAAATCACAAAAATCCCCCTTTTCCGACCACAAAGTAGACTGAACCCGTGAAAAAAATACTGAACTGGCTAATTCTACAGCCAAGAAATATTCTGGCACCATCTGCCTGGTATATCCCGACCATCCATGAAACGCACCGTAAAACGGGGTTAAATTGACATTAAGGGTAACGTTGACAGTTTTTGGGGCCACTAAACAAAGCGTCAAAATATGGTTTAAATGTGTGCGCATTTAAATGTGTTCAAATTTGTTGTTAAGTTTGCTATAATATTGCTAAAGTTGATTGCAATTTTGCTCGAGTTGATTTTGATCTCAATGATAATTATAAGATTGATTAAGTGCCTACAATAGTAACCTAGGTACTTGATATTTTCATGTAAAATGTTTTCTTAATAAAAATGACAATTGTTTTCAATTTAATTCCATGTATTTAATTCCATGACAATTTAATTCCATGTATACTGCATACAATGTTACATTTTTTATCAAAACGATGTCAAAGTTACCCTTAACCTTTGACACAAGTTGCATTTCAATGCCTTGTCCAAGAAACCCCACACTCGAGGTTACTTTGCACTGCCAAAAAAAAGTATATGGGGCTTGACTTTCTTATACATTTAATACCCAGATAGACACGTGTCCATATTGGCATCATATGTAGATCTTACATGAGGTATCATACATGAGGATAATCACACAGATATGTGTCCCTTATGAGTGCTCCCCTTCAATTCACATTTGCATCACATGATGATTCACAATAACAAATCCAAATGAAGCAAAGTGATTCTCACCCGAGTATGCATGCAGTGAATTTATCAGCACTAGCAAAATCGGCTAACGAATTGAAGTTATAGTGCTCCTATGGACCTCATATTGATGTCACGGCGTGAAAAATAAGAAAATCCAAAAATTTGGAGTAAGAAAAATCTGGTAGTGTATTCTTTATTAGTGTTCCTGCCTATATGATAATTGGATTTTAATCCAGGGTAGGTCTAAACTTTAATGATGCAGGATACGTTAAAACGTATCCTGCATCATCAAAGTTTTTACCTACCCTGGGCATTTGAACCTGCGTATTCTGATTATACAGCTGAGCGCGCTACCTACTCAGCTATTCCAACACTTGTGTAAACTTCCTTTGTTTCATTGCTTATAGCCAACGGACACATTGTTCAATCGGAGCAAAAAAAGTTGGAAATTACGATGTTAAAAAAAAGTTACCTACAAAAAACTTCCAAACCCTGTTCAAAGTAGCCCCATTTTACGGTACCATCCCTCTCTACAATTTTGATCCATTTCGAAAGCCGTCCACAAATCGTTCTCCATTGCCGACTGAAACAATGACATGATCGACCTTTGCCATCGATCAGTGCTCCACGAAATGTGGCGCTGAATTGACGCAACTGGATCACCGTAATAACCTTAATTGGAAACTTTCTCCGTATAATTCTTAATTCTCGTCTCGTGGCGATATATCATAGAACATTCTCCGTCGGTTGTCACGTGTCGTGGAGCGCGCAGAGAACTGGTGTGCGTTGAGTAAACGCCACCGGTTAGTTGAGTTCCTTCTTGGTGGATTATTCAAAGCCCTCGAGTGGAGGAACGAGCGCGGGAGAATGCAGGTGACAATCTCAGACGGATCTCCGGGGCTCGTGTCGTAATACCTGGCAATGTGAGGGAGTGCGAGTCCACCAACGTGCTAGGTGACTTGGGGAATCCCTAATCTCGTTCACAGTGATGATAATGGAGGACTTGTGCCGTGTAAACACGCGAGAGCAACCTTCCACCTGGTAAAATTATCAGGCCTCTGCACGAACGCGTAAATGCGTGCCTTTTTTTTAAAAACAAGGATCTATAAACACGACGAACATATCGTATCGTGTAGCGAGAGGTGCGAGAAAACTATGTAGACCGGCTTAGACCGGCTGACGTTACAATGAACAGAGGAGACAGATGAGAGCCCAGCTGAGATATCTTCTCACTCTCGTGTCTTTTTCCAACTGATCGCGACCTTAATTCCTACGGCTAATCGCACCACCAACTTTTTCCTGTTTCTCCAGACCGTTAGCTCTACATACCGATCCGCGGCGCGACTCGAGAAATCGATATTGCGCAATCACGATCGAACCTTCTTGATTTTCGATCGATGCCGCTTTCAATCTTGCTCTTCACACCTTGGCCCCGCCATTCGCGTCTCTGCCAACACGTTTGCCGTGCCCAAATTCGTGACCTCGACGGCTTCGAAATGCGATGCTGGTACACTGCAAATTCCATGTGTGTTATCTGGACGCGTAAGGTGTGTAATTTTAGGAATTAACACGGGTAAATTGCTTACGAAACTTAAGGGGTCTTCTCACTTTAGACGCTAAATAAGGCTATTTTCATGAATTTTTTCGATAGGTTTATATTATAAATGTTGATATAAAAGTTGTTACACTTAAGGCCTTAGGCCACCCCAGAGGCCGAAAAATGTGCCTTTAGAGGATTTTTTTTCAGAAAAACTACAAAATAAGTCGAGATTACAAAAAAGGATATTCATTATACATATTAGTGACTGTAAACAATAATTTTTTTGAAGCGATTAATTTCAAAATGGCGGCTGTGCAGCGTTTATCTCAAAACTGCATTTTTTAAGTTGGCCGAAAACAACTCAGACAATTTTCAACCGATTCACTTGAAATGTTGAATATATCTTGAAAAATACATTGTCTATGGAAGTACGTAGGATTTTTTTATATTGCACAATTCATTTGTTATTAACAATTATCTGACGATTTTTACGCAAATTTTTGCAAAGTGAAACATTTCGTCAGATAATTGTTAAGTTAATAAAAAAAAATCCTACGTACTTCCATAGACAATGTATTTTTCAAGATATATTCAACATTTCAAGTGAATCGGTTGAAAATTGTCTGAGTTATGTTTCCGGCCAACTTAAAAAATGCAGTTTTGACATATACGCTGCACAGCCGCCATTTTGAAATTAATCGCGTCAAAAAAATTTTTTGTATACAGTCACTGATATGCATGATAAACACCCTTTTTTGTAACCTCGATTTATTTTGTAGATTTTCTGAAAATAAAAATGCCCAAAAAGCCTATTTTTAGACCTTTAGAGTGGCCTAACCCCTTAATAAAAACACTTTCGAGATACATTTAAAAATTTTAATTCGTTTAAGTCACTATTTATAGACGAAAAATGGTAGTTCAAAAATGTCCGAAAAAAATTGTAGGTCTACGCTGTTAATGAAATCTCGAAGATGGATCACCCGAAACAAAAAAATCAAACGGTTTTAGATTGAGTATGTTAATGGCTATATAACAATTTTTTCAAATCTCTAGACAACGATACCACCTTGAAACGCGAGCTGGCTGATACTCCGAAATTCTTCGCTAGTTATTTGCGTGCGTGAATTTTTTAAAGAAAACGCGAATTGACGTCACCTAGGGGCAAAAACGGAACAGTATATGTTGCAATCCAATAGACGGCCCCGCACTGCAAATTCGACCTCAAGTAGCCCGTACATTCGTTCGCCAGTATCTGGCTCGATAAACTCGTATAAATTTGCGATAATTGTGTACGTACGGGTCTATTAAACAGCCGGAGCCATTCGTGTACACTTAAACGACAATTATTGCTCTGGCGTGCTCCAATTTAGCGCAAAAGCTTCGGATCGCGAGGTCGCACGCGCTCATACGCCTGTAAGTATGAATAAACATTTGAACGATTAGATATATACCTATGAGAACGATGTGCAGGCTGGTACGGTCTCGAGTCGCTCGCGCGCACTATCGGCGTTCGTTATCATCTTCCATGTGTGGGAGAGTGCCCCCCCCCCGGCCACCCCACAACCCACACCCCACATCCCATCCCACACTTAACACCTAACCAGCACCCCACCCCACACCCCACACCCCATCCCACACACTACAGCTCATCCCACACGCCACACCTCATCCCACACCCCATCCCACACACCACACCTCATCCCACACCCCATCCAACAACCCACCCCACAACCCACCCCCCATCCAACACTCCACACCCCATACCCTATCCCACAACACACACTCCGCACCTCATCTCACACCCCACACCTCATCCCATACCCCACACCCCATCCATCACCCTACCCCACCCCACCGCCCGCCCGCCCGGAAGATTTGTAATCTCCAGTACATAGTGATTCGCCTACATGCGCACACGATTTGCCACGGTGAGCTCCTAAGGCTGCACGCACCTGTCGCTCTTCAGCTCCGCTTAGTGCCGCGACACAAAAGCCGCAATCGCACCGGAGAGACCTCACGGCGAGAATGCACACACACACACACACACACACGCACGGCGAGCTTAATTGAATCCGGAAAGCGCGTGCGGTGCATAATGTAATACGCAACGGCTGTGTGTACGCTTGTTGCAAAGTGGGCGTTTCATTGTCGACAAACGAGACGCTTTATGAACTCGTACGAGTATCGCGATCCTCCTTCCACTGACGTCGCTACGGCGATTTCGATTTCTTATACCCCGGGGGCTGCTTCTCCATAATTTTATCAACTCCGCAAACGTTTGACTTTGCAAACGAGATTGCGATTGGTTGAATGCTTCTATTGTGCTTGGATTTTTATTCGGAGCTTGTTATTTTGGTTTATTGCGATCGCAGGGTAAGTTTTTAATGAATTTGGGTTGAGCTTTTGTGAGGACGATTGAGCTTTCTTCGAAGGTGAATGACAAGTGGGGAGATTTTTTTTAGGTTTCTGATGCGGAAGGGATACTGATTGATTTTGAGGAATTCTTCCTGCGAATGGGTTCTTTTTTATAATTAAGGGGGGAAGATACCTTTAGGCGAGAGAAACATTGCTGATTTTTTGGGAGTTTTTATTTAACGTGACTTTCTGTGAGATGTAAAACGGAAAACCAATCATTGACCCACTTCACCCACTTAGAGCTCTGAAAGTTTGCAAACATGCATCTTAAAGGTGACAATGCATGATTCAACTTAAGATAAAAAATTTCCACGAAATTTGGAACTTTTCATGTAAAATTAGCGATATCTAATCATCCATGTAAAATCTCACTAACACATACCAACAAATTCGTAGCCGACTGTGTTTGTATGTGAAAAGTTTATATGCAGCAATTAATCGTAAGTTCAATCCTAATTGCAGTCTTTGTTATTTTTTATAAGCATTCCATGTTCCTGACGTACAAACTCGTAAAATAGAAAACTACTAGTAACGACTAACTAGTAAAATCAGGTAAAGACTAAAAAGTAGAAAATAATTTATATAATTTTTTTTTAAACAAGCTTTTATTTAATGTTCTAAAAAGTAGAATTTTTTTTACCAAATCATCTATATGCGACTATAAATAAAAGCTTAGGACGCTTAACATTTAGACATGTTATCTTTAGTATACATAAATTTGTCAACATATCAACTGTATTTAATTAACCGTAAAACAACTTTAGATTTCTTAAATAAAAATCTTGAAACTGAGTATAAACGTGTGAGAATAATGTTTTTCGTATTACTATTGTGCCAAATTAAATACGGTTAATGAAACCGAATTGATCAAATTTATGAAACATTTAAAAAGTTGAGCCCCCAAAGTTTTTTTCATTTATCGTCACATACAGGTGACTTGGTGAAAAAAATAGTTTCTACTTTTCAGTACATAAAATAAAAGCTTGTTTTTTGAAATATTTTGTTCACATATAAATTTCATGATCCTTTTTTAAAGGAGGCATTTCTTCACCATTTTTTGAGACAGAGGTTAAGTTTTATTACTACTTTTGGCTGTTAGATGGTATTTCTTTGTTTTTATTAATCTTCAAAAATGGCGGAGGTGTAGCACGATCTCCTAAACGCACGGAAAAAAAGAAACAGCGAAAATCACAGTATAAACCGCATGAAAAACAGGGTGCCATACTTCATTTTACAGTAAAACAGAGTAATGTAAATCCTGTCCTACAAAAATGACGAATTTTCCTGTACACACTGAGATTTTTACAGTTACACTGGCTTATTTACAGTTCGGTATTGTGAATACATCAGTGTCTTCAGTAAAAATATTCAACTGTAAAATTTACATGAGATCACTGATTTTTATACTGTACGCAAACTGCAAGGGTTACAGTGTACACTGTATTGAGTACAGAGTAGTTCATTAAATTGTACAGTGTAGCACGGTAGTTTTACTCTTCTTTCGACAGTTCGTGACGTAATCTGTGCACTCTGAGATTTTTACAGTTACACTGATTTATTTACAGTTTGGTATTGTGAATAAATCAGTGATTTCAGTAAAAACATTCAACTGTAAAATTTACATGAGATCACTGATTTTTATACTGTACGCAAACTGCAAGGGTTACAGTGTACATTGTATTGAGTACAGAGTGATTCATTAAATTTCACAGTGTGGCACGGTAGTTTCACTCTTCTTTCGACAGTTCATGTCGTTATCTGTGCACTCTGAGATGTTTACAGTTACACTGGTTTATTTTGCAGTTTGATATTGTGAATACATCAGTGATTTCAGTAAAAATATTCAACTGTAAAATTGAAATGCGATCACTGTTTTTTATACTGTCTGCACATGAGGCACGAGGCCAGGACACAAAGGATTGCCAGTTAGTAGTGCGTGGTTGATGGGACGCGGACATCGAAATTTGTGCGACAGAATTCAAGAAATTATAAAGAAAGAGAGAATTTAAAAAAAAGGTACGTTCTTGTCTAATTAGGACTTGTCTCGCGCGTGGGGTGAGGCACGTGGCCAGGACACAAAGGATTGCCAGTTAGTAGTGCGTGGTCGATAGGATGCGAACGTTGAAATTTGTGCGACATAATTCAAGAAATTATAAAAAAGGAGAGAATTATTTACGAAAAGGTACGTTCCTGTTTATGTGACTGATTTTGTAATATTTTCTTCACACACACATATATATATATATATATATATATATATATATATATATATATATATATTACATTGCTTACAATATACATTGTAAGCAAAGGTTTCGCCGAATTTTTTTACTTCATTTTTATAATCAAATTTACAGTGTGACGTTGTGAACGGTATTCACTGGTTAGGACTTGTCTCGAGCGTGGCGCAACCAGGACACAAAGGACTGGCAGTTCTTTCAGCGCTTCAATTGTCCTTTCAGCGCTTCAATTGTTCTTTCAGCGCTATCTAATGTTATTTTTACCCCTAATTTTGTATAATATACGAGTTGTGGCATTATTAAATTACGGCGTTCATGAAGTTTTAATTACAGGATTAAAACAAGAACGTTTCCCGTGTTCACACTATAAAAAGCAACGGTTCAAAACTGAAACTATATCTGTTGCTAACCAGTTTCTAGAACAGAGGACTCCACTGTTAAAACACCTACATAAACTCTGTCGATATAACTGGCGCATTCAGTGTACATAATACAGATTAACTAACTGTCAAATTACAAGTTTTGTTAAATTTATATTACAGTGTTGAACTGTCAAAATTTCCTTTTGACTACACTGTATTTTGGACTGTGTGTTCCAGTAAAAGATACAGTAGAGCGATTCGAGTCCAAAGAGGACAGTATAGGAGCTGTAATAATTTACTTTGAGCACACTGTATTTTGAGCACTGTGTTTCAGGTAATATCGCTGTGCAATCGCTCGAGTCCAATGCGAACTGTGAAGCCCCTGTATTTTTTACTATTTCTTTTTTTCCGTGCGGGTCGCGGCGGATGTTGCCGGACACCGTGACACGTAACGTCGGCGGGATCAAACTGAAAAAAAAGCAACAAAGATTTTTCTTGCATTAACACTCACATGCAAAATATGACCAAGAAAAAGTGATAAATGTTGAAAATCGATGAATCGCTTTGGAGCAAAAATATTGAATTTTCGGAAAAATGGCTACATTTTGTAATAAAAAATACTTTTTTATTTTCGATAATATTTAGGGTCATGTTTTGGACACTATGTTTTACCACATTTCATCAGAATCGGTCGATTAGTTTTTAAGCTATAAATCACGTCAGTTTTGAAAATGCAGTTTAGAAGACCGTACCATACCTTTGCCATTTTTGAGGATTAATCAATTAAAAAATATCATGTACCAGCCAAAAGTAATAATTAAACACCCTACGTCTAAAAAATGGTGAAGAAATCTTTCCTTTTTAAAAAAAAATCAAGAAAATCAGCAAAAATTTTTCCTCGCCTAAAGTTATCTCCCCCTTTAAATGATTCTTCGTAAGTCCTCGAGAACTAGCGAACGCCATTTCTTGCGATCCTTACTCGATACATGCAACTTGGCTATTTTCTCGAAGATGCTCCAGAGCCAATAGACACTCGGAGTTGTCAATAGACACTCGGTTGCCGCTGCTCTACCATGTCACATTTGCACGAGGGCACAGGGAAAGTGCGAAAAACCTATGCCGACACAGGTGGCTATATTTTCATCAAGTTTCAGCTGTGTTACTATTACTATCGAAAAGTCACAAGTAAAACTGCCTCCCGCTTAGCAGTTGGCGCGAAAGCCAGTACGCCGTTGAGCGGTCACCCATCCAAGTATTGGCCCAGGCTTACGCTGCTCGACACGGGAGATCGCCGCAATCGCACCACCGACCACACGTCCAATACTGTCGAAATTTTTACAACTCGATATTTATTGACTCAATTGATTAATTTTTAATCGATTTCCAATCCCTCTGCCTCGTTCTCTACGATTCCGTTTAATTAAATATCTTGGCTCGATGCTTATTAATCCCGAAGGCAGTGAATCATTTGTGAGGTGGCTCGAGCGTTAATATATTCTTTTTTCCCCTCCTCTCTCTCGCTCAAGGTTTATGTTCCATCAATGCGCTCCGGGCGCCCGAGCAATAGACGGGAAGTACTAATCGAAATTCTCCTTTGATCGACTAGGAAATCGATAACGATATTTTTTTTCCAAAATAAATAAAAGATCGTTTTTTCTTCCGTTTTGTCGGAGCACATGACTCACGGGGGAAGGGACGCAGCGCACGATGTAACGATCTCAAAGATAAGTAAATACAAACCGCATTATCGATGTAGGTCTCGATATTACGTCGCGAGCGAGCGAGCGAAATCCCAAAAGCGAAGTTTCTTATCTGACAGGCGCCGCTACAGCAATATTTCTTCCCTACTTCCCTACTTTTTGCAATGAAAAATGTTCGAAAGAAAAGCTGTTTGGAAGACCCTCCAAATTGGTACCTATTTCCTATCAATTTTAATTTCCCATTAATTTAATAAATTTTATACATTTTTACATGTTAATATTGAATTATTAAATTATTTAATTTATTATTAAATTAAAAAATTTAATAATATTATTTAATAAACTTAATAAATTCCTATTAATTTCATAAACACTAACTATTTACTTAGTTGGGTTTTAGAGATAGACCCCGTAACAAAAATGATCTAAAACTGACAACCTTGACGTCCCTCATTTCTTTATTTTTTAAGATAAATAGAGACAAAGTATATTTGTACTCTACTCAATGAGTTTCAAACAATGACACCCCACACGCCAGGGTAAGACACTTATTTTCCTGCTCCTTTTTCATGTACGGGACCCCCATGAAAAATAATTTAATTTATTTTCTAACTCATTATTCGGTTTTGTCAACATTCTCCCAAAATATCCAAATTTCAGGTCTGTAACCCATTTCGTTTACGAGCTAAAGACCCGTGACATACGGACGGACAGACAGCAGTGTCACCAATAGGGTTCCGTTTTGCCCTTCGGGTACGAAATCCTAAAAACGGAGTTTGAACCCGTATATCGGATATCCGATTATAGCCAGACTCTTTGAAATCCACGATTTCTGTCATTTTTGTAAACCACAATAAAACTCAAAATATTCAAATGTGTGCAACAATGATTAGCCTAGTGTATAACACGTAGATCATAAAATCCCAAAATTCGAAGGCACCATGCATGTTTTTTCTCAATTTCACCCAAAAGTATCCGATATCCGGTGCCTCTCTCCTATCGACATCACCGATTCGCCGATTATTTCTCGTCTTTAGCATTCTGAAATTATTCCTCTTGCGATTGCGCGCACATGGGCCCGTTATCGTGACTCCTCATCATCATCGTCATTATCATTATCAGCGTAATCTCCGTTGACTTGCCTCGTGGTCCATCCGAGGATGAAAATCGTTCCTTTATCGATATGGTCGATTGAAGCGATGGATCCCGTGACTCTGTTCGATGCTGAATGCCGATTCGCGTATATGTATACATATATACGCGCGTACACCCACGTGCCTGTGTATCCACGATAAACACACCGGCGCTCGCGCTCGCTCGATCTTCAAGGTACGTGAAACGAGAGTTTCGGATGCTGTGTGTGCCTCCCTCTCTCTCTCTCTCTCTCTCTCTCTCTCTCCCTCTCTCTTGTTCTCCGCGGTGCGAGATAAGACAGAAAAAGAGAGGAGAGGAGAGATCGACGACGACGTCGACGACGACGATGTTGGAGAGAGGGATCGCGAAGGAGGGAAGCAGATAGGGACGTGAGGGCGAACCAAGCTAATGGGAATGGTAGCAGAGAGGCACAGTGTCTCTCGAGCCGCGGACGCCGAAGGTTTTACATCCGCGACTTTATTTCGTAGCGCACATGCCCCAAATAGCACCTGTTCGATTTCTCGAAAATAGAGCACCGTCCAAGAGAGCCTAGGATTAAAAAAAAAAATTTAACCGCCTAAGAAAGTCCTCGCGAACGAACGAGGCGAGAAAATATTCTCCAGGTTGTCCATTGGCTCTGCTCTGAGGCCGGAATCATTGCCGAATCTTTCAGTGTCGTTGTGCATCCCCAAAGTGCAGCGGATCAGCGCGAATCAGCATCGTCAGGGATACAGTCGAAGAGAAGTGCGCGTTAAGATAGCGATCGAGGATATGAGGCAAAGGTGGGTGCGCGAGAGAAAACGATCGTGCGGTTTCTGACTATGGGGTAGCGGCAATGTACCCCGGAAGGTCAGTCTGGGCCCGGGGCGTTTTGGCCCTCGGTGCGACGACCCTTCTTCTCATTTGCCCACCGGGCATCGGTCGCTCGGATGTCGTTCGCCAAATTCCTCCCACCGCCGAGATGACGTCGTCAACGTTCACCGCGACGAGAACGACGCGCCAGGCCATTCCTCGACCGGAAGTCTCTCCGAAGATAAAATTTCCATCCGAGGATGAGGATTATCGGCGCAGCTTGGAGAAACGCAGTCTCGATGATGCAAATTCGCGATCCACCTATCGGTACAGAGCACACAAGAAATCTGGCGACAAAATAAACGCATGGCCGTTGCGCGTGTATAGCAATGAAAAAATTCAGAATATCGTCAAGTATGATAGAAGTCGGGATAATTCGGTGACTTCCGGCTTGAGATACGCGGTGAATGGGGCCGGAAAAAATGAGCGGTATTCGCGATATTACACGCCACGTTCGATGAACAAACCGCTGGCCTACGTTCACATACAACCGGCGATTGTACCGCCCACGCCCACCAACCGGAAGTGCGTACGTTGTATGATAGTTTACAAGCCTTGTCCGCCACCGCCGAGAATTATTTTACCATCGAGCAACAGGTATCGCGACGAGGCGATGAAGTGGCGTGGCTTGAAGTACGGTGAGTTTGTTTTTCTTCTTTTTTTTTTTCGTTTGCGACGATGGAACGAGCACGTAAAATGGGGTTACTTTGAACGGCTTTTGGAAGGTTTGGGTTGGTAACTTTTTTTTACGTCCTAAATTCCAACTTTTTTGCTCCGATAGAACAATTGGTCCTTTGGCTATCAAATGGATAAGAAAGTCAAGCCCCACCACCCACAATTTTGTGTATATATTTTTTAAGAGTCAATGTAACATCGAGTGTGTGGTTTCTTTGACAAGGCATTGGATTGCAACTTATGTCAAAGATTAAGGGTTACTTTGACATCGTTTTGATTAAAAAATGTAATATTTTATGCATTATACATATAATTAAGGCGGGAGCCTGAATTAGAAGGTCAAAAAAAGCGTTTTTTTTTCGGGGAATTTTTTTAGAAGGGAAAAAAGCAAATGAGCCAAGTAAACATTGAGGTATATTTGAAACGTATTGAAAAAATGCTCGTAACTCTTGACTGAAACAAAAAAAGCACTAAAATTTTCAATTGTCATATATTTTTCTTGTAGGTGAATTAAGAAAAAGCTGAACAAATCGTGAAATTATAACTTTGCTGAAAGTTGAAAACGAAAATTGTTTTAAAAAAAGCACTTAAACGTGCTATAAAAATATTTAAAAAATACTTATTCAACGATTTTTTAATTCACGTAGAAGAGATTTTTATACTAAAGAAAATAAACTTTAGTTTGATTCAATAGATCGTTTGGTTTGTTTGCTATCACGTCAGCCAGTTTGGAAAAATCGTGAAAATGAAAACTAGAGAAAACGCGCTTCAAAGTTGTCAATAAGAGGAAATATCAATATCAATCGCTTCTCTGCTTTTGGTCTTGTATCTTCGAAAATATTTACAACTGACCTCTGTAACTTTGTCAATATATTTTTGGATACTTTATCTATCGATTTATGCAATTAAAAAAAAAACGATTTTTCGGACCTTCTAATTAAGGTTCTGGCCTTGAATGAAAAGGAACTATTTTTTACAATCAAATTGTCATCTTTATTAAGGAAAAAATTTACATAAAAATATCAAATGCTCAGGGTACTATTATAGGCATTTAATCATGCTTATAATTATCATTGAGATCAAAATCAACTTGAGCAATATTACAATTAACTTTAGCAACGTTATAATAAAGTTGAACAACAAATTTAAACACATTTAAATGCGCACAGACTTGAATCTTATTTTGGCGCTCTGTTAAAGTGCCCCAAAAACTGTCAAAGTTACCCTTAATGACAATTTAACCCCGTTTTACGGTACGTTGAGGTTGATCGATGTCGCATCGCTCACACGAAAGAAAACGAAACGTGTCGTTGTACGACGCAAATTGCCGATTAAAGATGAATGGGATGCATTGTCACTTCGTTTGTGATAAGCCTGTATGCGAAGTTTTGGATCGATATAGTCATCAGTTGAACAATTGTTATACTTTTTATTTGCAGTCGTTTTGCATTACGTCTTATGCGTAAATATCACAATTATTCATTACATAATTGCAGTGCAATTAATTGTAACGTACTGACATTCTGCTTATTTTTGTTGCCCGAAAGATTGGGAACTCCATAAATATAATCACTATCGGGTATAACTATAAATCACTATTAGGAGTTTCAGGAAAGATAAATATTGACAGGTACAGGTGAAACGACTATTAAAAAAGAACAGTGGCCAACGGGAAACTTGCGGCTTGGTCTACATATTATGCCACTTACGACTGATTTTACTTCAGCCGTAGTGACACATACGGGGCGAGGACTATAAATCAGCCGTACATTTTTTAAGGACCTGGCGCGGCGATTTTGCGACCGAAGAAAATTTAATATTTAATGGTTTTTTAAGTCCTATTCGAAAAAAAATCCAACGAATTTTTGTGATGAGTAGTATTTGTCAGAAAACAGTTGAACATTCTGGAAATAATTCGAAATTCCATTTTCAGTTTGGTAGAATGAAGATGATTAAATTCCGAATACGGAACACTGATGAGAAACTTGTTTTTTTTTTTGGAATTCAATACCGTTGAACCACTTTGAAGTCCAGCTTAATTTCAGATTTTGCATCTTGAAATTAGATTTAGAAATATAATTACTGAATAATTATAAAATGTATTTAAATTTATAATTCGAAATTCAAGATCATCTCTATTCTCGATGACGGATTTTCATTTTTGTACGAGAATATTGAATTTTTTTAGCAAATACTACTCATTACAAAAATACGCTTTATATATTTCAACGATTCTGAAAATAAATTGAAATTCTATTTTACATTTAGCAGAATGAAAATTATTTAATTCCCAATACGAAACAGTGCTATGAAACTTTTTTTGTGGAATTAAATTTCATTTATCCTCTTTCAAGTCCATATTAATTTTAGATTTTGCATCTTCAAATTAGTTGCAGAAATGTATCTTCAATTTAGATGAATTTGCAATGTGAGAAAAAACTTTCTCAAATAACGGGATCCACAAAAAAAGTTGTTCAGGAGTATATCGTATTCAGAATTCAATTATCTCCATACTGCTCTACTCAAAATGGAGTTTTGTTTTTTCACCGTTATGTTCAATTTTTTCACCACATACTACTCATCACAAAACCCCGCTTTGTTATTTTTCCAACGAGGCCTTGAAAAACCATTGAAAATCATGTTTTTCTCGACTGCAAAATCTCTCGCTTTAGAATTGTCACCCGTTGTTTCAGAATTTCAAATTTCGTCTACTTTTGCCTGATATTTTATCTTCCATAAATCCTAAACGAATCTCCCTAGGCTAAAAGACCGCAGAGACCACCTCAGTGCTCATTTGGCTGTTTCTTTTATTTTTTTCAAAGCTAGAAACATCTGCACGCGATTTAAACGTGTTCAAAAATAAAAAAAAGTCCAAAATGTCTTATCGGTCTGATCGTAGTTTCGTAAGAACGTGAACGACTTCGTTGCTCTGCCCGGAGTCTCTTGGTTAATTTATATTTCGGAGGCTGCACATCGGAAAAACACTTCGATCATTCATTCCGGGATTAGGCTCAGTGACACGGAACCTCCTCGATCTATCGCGCCTCCCCCCGCGCATTGGGTTATCCCTAAAGCACACTGCTTCGTTTGTCACGAACGTGCGGAACGAGCGGACCACAAACTCCATATAGACGGGGCGTACGTGTACAACTCGTCCATGACAAATCATTGGAGATTGCCCGAGTTCGCGCGAGTCTCGCGAGACCAAACTCTCGAATGGGCTAAAAATATCGCCTGTGTGCAGCTTCCCGCGTATACAGGGTGTTTGGCGCATGGACCGGCACATTTTTTTCACACGATTCAGGGGGGGTGGGGTCGGTTCTAATTTTTTCACCCTTAGACCCTATGTCCTAAGTGTCACGGTTATTGAGATATGATTTTTGTTCGTTTTTTTTAATTACTCGTAATTTCGCCTTTGAATCGTCACAACTTTTTTATTTCTCGTTGTAATAGCACGATATATCTTTTCTCGTATTCTGCAATGTATGTTCATTACAAATAAATCATTATTTGATACAATTGGTTTCAAGAAAATGTCTCTTGAGCTTCCAGCCTTAGAAATGTGGAAATGTATGAAAAATTTCAACCACTAAATTCATTTAAAAAAAAATGTATTCTCTTTATTCTGATCACATAATGACTGATTTATATATGCGTATGGCATACCGTTGGAAAGGGTATAAACTAGAGAACTTTTTAAAACAAAGCTAAGTTCAAAATAGTTTTTAGTTTTTTTTTTTAATAATGAATTTAGAAATTGTCATTTTTCATACATCTACGCATTTTCAAGACTTTGGAAGCTCATGCGTCATTTTCTTGAAAGCAATTGTATCGAATAATGATTTATTTATAATAAAAATACATTGCAGAATACAATAGAAGTTATTTCGTGGTATTACAACCACAAACAAAAAAATTATGACGATTTAAGGGCGAAGTGTCGGGTAATTAAAAAGCAAATTGAAAAACCATATTTTAATTACCGTGACACTTAGACATAGGGTCTAAGGGTGAAAAAAGTAGCAAACGACCCCCCCAATCCCTCAATAAATTGTGTCGGTCCATGCGCCGAACACCCTGTATATCGACTCAAAATACAACCCACTGAATACACGAAGAAAGAGAGAACAAGAGAGAGAGAGAGAGAGAGAGAGAGAGAGAGAGAGAGAGAGAGAGAGAGAGAGAGAGAGAGAGAGAAAGAGAGACCGTCTATACGTGCTCCTGTGTGGTCATCATCAACGAAGAATTTGGAACATGCTTGTAAAGCTGTTGGAAAAAAATATAAACTTTTTGCCCCGTCGTTCCGAAGACACTTGTTCATTTGTACGTTTCGTTGCTGGCGACGGGAAAAAGAAATAAAATAAAAATTTCCTACCGATTTTCCGGGGAACTTAATAATAGAATGACATGAATAAACAATTTGATGGTGAAATAAAAATGACAATTGTGCAGTTTGTTGAGGAAGGATAGCGCTGTGACGGGCCGAAAAAGGTCCTCTTTCCGATTTTTTTTGTCTAGTAGATTCTTTATTCGGTATTTGGAAAAAAAAGGTATGTCATTAAGCATACATTGAACTTATTTTGTGTAAATTTTTATTTAAAAAAAAAATTGACGACGTTATTCAAGTATAATAGAGCTTCTGTATAAAAAGTGTGGTCCAACGGCGAGATCGATAACCTGAACATTAGTCTGAAAAATGAAAATAAAAAAAGTTTTATAATCTATATAAAAGTAGTTCTATTTTCAAATTTTCCAGAACATATTTTCACTATTGAATATTCCCAAAAAGGCGAGTGTTGAAAAAATGTAATTTTAGCAAAAATTATACTTATATTCGGGGCCTTCAAAAATACTCAAATAAAACGGCCACGTATAACGATAACTATTGCAATGACGGAAATTTTTTTTTTTTTCAAGTTGAAAATCAAACAATTATAGCTAAAATTATGATTCCGGCCGGGTCAAGAAAAATGGTTTCGAGAAGAACGTGATTGAACGTTCTAGTAAGTATACGTCAATCGTTGCTCTACCTGCTCTCGCTAAATCGTCTGTAATTTGGTCAATTTTCAATATTTTAACTTGCAAATTTTTTTACATTTTCTTCAATATATACTTTGAGAAAATGCAAGAAAATTGATTTTTTTTACCCGTCACAGTGGTGTCCCCCTTACCAGTGTTTGTAAATGTAACTATCAATATAAACATAATAATTGTTAATGTAAGTATGTTTGTTTTATAATTTTGAAGTAATTGAAAATAAATTTTGCATACATTGAATTGTTATATATTTGTTGAGTACATTTTTTTTAACAACCTGTTACTAATCATTAGATAAATACGTACTACCGTCTCTCCACAATAATTTGCCATTAAATAATACAAAATGATTTCAAAATTCTTACGAATTATTGTCTACTATCATACACATTTGACATCGGTTAAATTTTTATTTTAATCACTACACATCTCACCGTCTTTGAAAAAATCATTTAAATTCCGATACTTTTTCAACGGCAAAATTTCACGGCATTGAAATTTTTATACTGCACGTCCTATGAGTCATTACATTCAATTGATATATGCTTGTTGAATAATTTTTGTTTTAACAATCTGTTACTAATCATTAAATAAATACGTACTATCATCTCTCCAAAATAATTTGCTGTTAAATAATACAAAACCATTTTAAAATCATTATGAATTATTGTCTACTATCATACACATTTGACACCGGTTTACATTTTTTTTTAAATCATTATACATCTCACCGTTTTAGAAAAAATCATCTAAATTCCGATACTTTTCCAATGGAAAAATTTCACGGCAATAAAATGTTCATACTGCACGTCCTATGAGTCGCGAAGAAACAAATAGAGAGAGAGAGAGACAGCTCGAATGCACGCCTTGCAGCCCATCGCGGTCCACGTGGCTCGGACAACGGTGACCACTGTGTGCACTTCTTTCGCCGTTTTGTGCAAACACATTTTTTCTCTCGATTCACCGAGAAAAACGTACTCGCGTTTGTACGATGTGCCCGCGTGCCCGAGCGCGAAGATCGGTAATCGTCCGTGAAAAATCGCGCCAAGGAGGTCTCTCCGGTACGGCTGAAGAATCAGCTTGGAAATTGTCATTGCGTCATCTTTTCGTCGCCATTCACGACGGCGTCATGAACATTAGAATTATTTTGATTTTTTTTTCAAAGACGGTGCACTCAGTTTTCATTGGGTGTACAAATAAGTTGTCGGCCTTTTTTTCATGAAAATAATTATTTATTTACTTGAAATCAAGGTACATTTCAATCGGGAAAGTAATCTCTGTTTGCTTTCACACATTTCCTCCACCTGTCAGGCAGATAGGGAATTCCTTGGCGGTAAAAAGATGGTGGTTTTGAGTCGATGAAGTCGGTAATGGAAATTGTGACTTCGTCGCACGTTTTGAAGTGGCTATCAGCCAAATAATGTTGGAGCTTTTCCAAACGACTGGAAATGTCTCGTTGGGTAACTCCTAACGTAGTAGCAAGCTCCGATTGCGTTTGGCAAGGATCTTCGTCCAGCAACTGCTCCAAATCCTCGTCTTCGAATCTTTTGGTCATCATGCTCTCTCGCCATCCATTGCTCATTGTGCTCACGATGTATATTTCGAGGTTACGTACAGCTGTTGGTCCGGAGAAATAGTCTACTAAGTTGGTATTACATGACACCAGACCTGGAGGGAACATTTTTTCGTTCAAATATTCAATAGGATAAAGCCACCAAAGGGTACGCACTTTATTAACGTTTATTTCTAGAAAAATGAATTTGTATAATACACTGAGAAAAAAATCATTGATCCAATATCATTGGTGTTATTGAATGAAATTTCGTTGATTCAATTGTAAAATTGTTGGTGTAAATAATCGGATTTATTAGTCCAAACAAAACGATATTGACTTTAATAACATGATAAAATTAAAAGTTTTTTTTTCGTTCAAAAGATATATTGTTAGCCGAGAACAATATATTATTGAAACTATCTAAAAAATTATCGCTAACAAAATATATAGTTTTGAATGCATTTTCTGCAATAAACAAAAATAGCGTTTCAATTCATGACATGAATATTGTTGATTCGAGTACACAAGAAAAATTGAATTTCGCTCGTATGATTCAGATAAAACTTCTATTGAGTAAATATGTTATTTTATTTTTTTCACCATATCCGATATTGATTTCCAAATACATTATTCGTTAAAATATTAATATTTTATTTTGATTCAAAAATATTAAGCAAATGCCTGAATTGGTTAAAAAGTTATGCGAAAATAAAACTTGTTTCTTGCGCATTTGGTTGAAAAACCAAAATGCGCAAAAAATTCAACCAAATCATGGCCGAGCGCCACCGAAATTATAGGTATGAAGAAACCCGTAGTTCTCGGAGGAACCGCTAGAAGCCGCACGTGCGCTCGTTTCTCGTAAGCGTAGCGCGAACCGAAAATCTACTTAAACGCCGGAGAAACTCTAAAGAGTATCGCTTCTTGGCCTGTGGCTAAAATGAAAGGGTAGTATCTGTTCTTATCAGTTGAATATCTGATATTCTCTCCATGGATATTCCATTGGATATCTGATATTCTCATCCACTATTATCGTGGATGATCATTCTAATGTTCATTTTTTATTTAAGATTTAACACAAATTGAAAAACTTACGTCCCATGGCATATTCGTTTCGATGCAGTAAAGAAATAATTAATTCTGTTGATTATATTTTTGTACGAAGTAAAAAATGTTGTAGCAACCGCTTAATTATTTCATCCATACATTTACGGATTGTATATAAAATGATTTCAGGAGAATACAATTTTATTTGAAGGATAATGTAGATATTCAGAGAACATAAGAGCTTTTTCAAATAAAATAATATGTTATTTAAATCAATCACATTTTCACATATTTTATAGTATTGTAGCAATCTCATATATCGATGGCACTCCGCGGCAGCACATTCATTTGGATCAACCAATATATATTGTTCATTCAATTGGTCTTTTTTCTCAGTCTAACTGTTTTTATTCTTAGGCCGAGAACTCATTTGTACAGCTAATATTCTGGAAATATTGTGCCTAGAGCCATGGGACAAAAAAAGTTCGGGACCATCCTCCGGGTGATAAAATACCCGTTACTTGTTCCTAAGTAAATCGGCGAAATTATCTTTACACATTTGACGCGTGTGCGCGATCTCTCTCTCTCTCTCTCTCTCTCGCTCGCTCTTGTCCTTCCTTCCCCGTTGCTCCCAGTTACGTCAAACGTGTGTGCTTATTGTGTAATTATTGCGAAAGCCTTCAAGTATGTATGAAAGAAGTCTCGTGGCGCGATGTCATTCACAGCGTGCGTCTTCGTGTACACACTCGCAAGAAGATGGCTCGCCGACGCAATCCCCGGCACACTAATGAAATAAAACGTAAACGCGTGTAGGTACAAGAATGAAAAGGCTGACGAACGGAAAGGAGAAACCTCGCGCGTCTTGCTCGAGAAATATATATCCTTTGGTCTCGGATGACACTACCGCGCGTAGGATTCCCCGGCCCTCACATCCCGCACGGCCTTCCCTCGATAATCGAGCCATTACCGACGTAATTAACGAGGAGTTTGCCGCGACAATTCGAGGCCGTGGAATGCGAGAAAACCGCCGTGATTCGACGAAAGAAACTCGCAATTACGCTTGTAATGAAACACCGAGTGGCATCTGCTCTCGCGGATGGGAGCGCGCTCGGTCCATTGAGCGGAATTCGCCGGAAGATCCGCGCGATCTTATCGAGAGTGAGAAGATACGGAGGAATTGTGCTGCTCAACTGTGGTAGTCGGAGAATACTCGGGAGAACTTTATAGTACGGATTGCCTCTCTGATTGACAATCCGGACGTTGCGTATTCGTTAAATAAAACGGCAGCGAGATATTTCGAATAATTTTGAATGGAATACTGGATAAAAATTGGAGGCGGTGTGTGTGTGTGTGTGCGTGCGTGCGTGTGTGTGTGTGTGTGTGTGTGTGTGTGAGAGAGAGAGAGAGAGAGAGAGAGAGAGAGAGAGAGAGAGAGAGAGAGAGAGAGAGAGAGAGAGAGAGAGAGAGATGATGATGATGATGATGATGATAATGATTTATTTATGCCTTAGTTACACCTTTAGGTAAATAAGTACAAATATTGTACAATTTCGTAAACAAAAGGAGAGAAAAATAAATTCTAAATAATAATAACAATCATAGCAATAACAATGAAGATATTAAAGATACATTGAAAAAAAAAATCGTTCTTCCGACCAAAATTCAGTTGGTTTAACAAAATGTATCTTTAAATACGTTCAACTTGATTTTTGATTGGCATAACAAACGTTTTGTCAATCTAACTGATAATTTCAATGGTGTGAACTGTAGCTTATTTAGCATGTCTGAGCAACTGTTAAAACAACAAAATTTCGAGACAACAAAATGCATTTTGTACATTCAACGATTTCTTTTTCTCAGTGTATCATGAAGATAACGCACTTAGATGAAGATAACGCACTTGACACTTAAAAAGAGGGAAAAAGAGAATATATTATCGCTTGAGCCGACCGACAAATGATTCACTGCCTTCGAGATTAATAAGCATCGAGCCAAGACATTGAACGGGTTATTTCTAGTTGTAACAGTCGAGAGCAACTCATTTTTGGATTTTTTTCTTAATAGAAACTCGTGATGATAAATATTGACGAAAATTAGGTATTTGAAGAAGTATCATCTGAAGAACACTCTGTAATTTTGTTGTGTCAAAATATTCAATCATAGTCGATTTATAGCTGGTGTCCGGAAAGCACCTCTCAAAAACGTCTTTTGCGGTGAGCAATGCCCTCCTGCACCAGGTTATCCAATGTCACAAAATCAAACACATTTCGTTAGTATATTAGTTTATCCTGTGATTAATCGAAGGAATTTCCGAAATATAAAATTTAACAAAAATGACGCGTGTTCAAAGTGAGTCTCGATTTGTGCGAAAAAGAATGGGCATTCTCTTTACCGTTTTTGAGACTTAGGGTATGTTTTATTACTACCTTTGGCTATTAGATGGTAACGATTTTTTTTATTTTTTTTTAAATTGTCGGCGTTACGCCACTTAATGGCGTAATGGTTATCAGTCGGCGTGACATGTAGCGTCGGCGGGATTAATCTGAAAAACACCAGCAAAGATTTTTCGTTAGTTAACACTCATACGCAGAATATAAACCAAGAAAAAGTGAGAAATGTTGAAAATCGCCGAAATGGTACGCTTAGAAACAAAAAGATTGAATTTTCCCAAAAAATGGCTACATTAGCCAATAAAAAAATACTTTTCCTCAAATTTTCAAAAACATTTAGCGTCACGTTATATATAATAAAGTTCGACAGATTTGTACCAAATTTCATCCAAATCGGTCGATTAATTTTTGCGCTATACGTCACGCCAATTTTGAAAATGCAGTTTAGAAGACCATACCTCCGCCAATTTAAAAGATTAATCAAGAAAAAAAAATACCATGTTGCAGCCAAAAGTAGCAATAAAACATACCCTAATTGTAAAAAATGGTAAAAAAATCTTTCCTTTTAAAAAAAAAATAATTAAAATCAGCAATATTTTCCTCGCCTAAAAGTACCTCGCCCCTAAAGTCACACTTATCGAGTAAGCAGTAAAAGGGTTGTAGGCCCTCCAAGACCCACGGAGAAGCATTTGAATATCACAAAAAGGCACTTGGAGGAAGAATTTCTCGAAATCAATAAGCAACCCTTCCGCAACTCGCGTACAATCGTGATAGGGCAGCCTACACGAATCATCCTTCCTCGGATGTACAAGCTCGAAAACAAAAAACACATGTTTCGTCTTTTTCACTCACACACGAACACGACGAAAGCTGCGTCGATTTATAACTATCTCGATGCATCCATAGACTTGCGCGGTCCGTCGTGCGTTGTCAAAGATGCAGTACGTTCAGAGGCAAATAAGCCGGAGGAACACAAGCGCGGACAAGTTATTTTCCCTCGTATCCATATCGACCGTGCGCTCTCCACGACTTCCTCGTGGCTGCGCGGCGATCGTGCATCTGGTCACGAGGGACGAAGAGGTATGGCGCAAGGAAACGAGGACTCATCCTCGTCGGGTGTACAAGTCAGGGAAGTAGGACGCGTAGAAAAAACCAGACGAAGAATAAGAAGAGATCGCAGTGGGGGGGAGGGGAGGAACGAGGAAGAAGATGAAGAAGAAGAGGAGGGTAGAGGCGACGGGAACGACGAAATAAAATTGCCAGGGAAGCTTTTTTGCACGAAAGAAAGCTGGAGAGCGAGTGGCTGGTCGTGCGATCCTTCGACAATGCTCCACGTCCTCCTCCTCTCGTGATCGCGGCAAGCTCGGTCATACATGCTCTTTGGGTACGAGTCGGTACCTTTGAACTTCCGTATCGTCGCAATATCTCTTTTCTCTCCTGGACCGCGACTTTTCCTCCTTCCCCACCACCTCCGATCTACACTTGGTCTCCGATCTTTTTTCGTCCTTCGCTCTTTTCTCCCTTTCTTTGGATATCTTGGTGTAGGGTAGGCTGGGGGCCAATTAGAACGTTTTTGAGAAAATCGGTTAGTGTGACTTCATTTCATACGGTATCTGTTTGGTGATGGGATTTAAGGGGTTAGGCCACTCTAGAGGCCGAAAAAATAGGCTTTTTGGGGAGTTTTTTTTTCAGAAAAACTACAAAATAAATCGAGATTACAAAAGAGAGTGTTTATCACACATATCAGTGACTGTATACAATAATTTTTTTTAAGCGATTAATTTCAAAATGGCGGCTGTGCAGCGTTTATCTCAAAACTGCATTTTTTAAGTTGGCCGGAAACAGACAATTTTCAACTGATTCACTTGAAATGTTGAATATATCTTGAAAAATACATTGTCTATGGAAGTACGGAGGATTTTTTTTAATTGCACCCTTCATTTGTTATTAACAATTATCTGACGAAATTTTTCACTTTCCAAAAATGTGCCTAAAAAATCCTCAGATAATTGTTCAAATCATGACGTTGAAGTTTGTTGCATCGTGGAAATGCAACAAAAGTGCATTGTTTTCAACCGCTCAATTTTTTTTGCCCGTTTTATGCTGTGAAAAATTACTCGTACAATTTTACGTATTTTTATTAGAGATTCGTGACCTCAATTCGCAAAAAAAGACCTCGGATAGAGATCAAAATAAAAAAAATGAAAAATAAAGAAAAAGGATCATTGCATTCCAACGATGCGAACGTCAACGTCATATCAAATCCCTGTAGGGATGTGAAAAGATCTTGGGACTCTCCGGCAAATTTCTGCACGAGTTAATTTCGCGCGAAAATCGGGATGCGTTGTTTTTCGAAATTTCGCCATCAGACTGTGCCGCAGTTTCTCTCGGAGTGAAAAATATACGATCGTATCTACATTGTGTGTGTGTGTGCTCGTGTACGCCGCGATTGCACACCGGACGTTTGTACCTTATAACATGTACTTATGGCACACCGGAGCTACGTAATCGTTCGTACGCGCAACACGAGACGATGATCCACTATTTTCTTTATTCCTTCGCTACGTACCACCTGTTCCTCCCTAGAACACACATACATATATAGACACACATATATATATATATATACATATGAGTATGCAAGTATGTGTGTGTATATATACAAATATATTTGAAAAAAAAATGGAGAAATTTTCTTTGAAGGGCCGTATCTGGAATATCGATAATCCAATTTATTGCACCGCTTGCCACGTTGCGGAAAATATACCGGGCGCAATCTTCAATTGAGATATATCTCTCATCCTCGATTCATCTCTCGCGCGGTATACATATATATTCGAGAAATCCCATAATATCGAATCGATTACCTTATCTGCATTTCTCGAGTGTACTTTACCCGAGTGTGAGGCTCGATCATGCGATCTTCCGTGTTTATTTTTTATTTTTTAACTTCCCGTTGGAAAATGTACGAGGGAATTCCGTGGAGGGAATCTCGATGGGTTTCCCCATGGCTTGTTCCTTCGGTACACACCGATCAATTCGTAGTCCTCTCATTGTTCAGCGCGCGCGGGTAGTATGCGAGCTCTCACAACTTTAATCGTTCCGATCTTATGTACGTGTATTATACCACGGCGTGTAAGTATATAGTGGCTCTCTCTCTCTCTCTCTCTCTCTCTCTTTGTACCGCGCAAAGAGTCCGAGAATTACCGGCAGATATCTTGCCGAAGTTGTAGGAAGAAGGAATGGATTTTATGGGTACATCGGAATTACGATACACTGACATTTTTCACATTTCGTGGCTGTACCAATGCTCGAATCTCTCGGGAATTACGAGCCGAACGTTATTCGGACGGTGGAGAAACTTTGAATTTCAGGGTGTCCTTCTCGTAAAGAACCGAACGAAGATACATCTCTCTGCAACTTGGCAGGGGACTCCATTTTCCAATAAATCGACATGAAGATTTAAATAACTTTTTTATTTTTGGGATTGAAAGGTGGGCGTTTTGAGTCAGCGAAATTTTGAGTTGTCGGATTGTTGGCACAGTGGCGATCTATCACAGCATAAACACTCGGTGGATCCTCTCAGATGTTTGTTGGATAATCCAATTCCCCTCTTGAGGATATTGCTTTGACGAGCTGTAGATTTTTTTTCGGCCGGTCAATACATTCGATATGATTACATTTCTCCTCATTGATCAATTGAATTCGTGCAAAAGGGGATTCTTTCAATTTGTTGAAAAAAATGAGTATCTGGCTGTTACGGAATTTAAATGCCATCTCTCGAGAGGTTGGGACCAAGACAAGCTGTGAATATTTCGAAAATTTAGAAAACGATGTGCTTTTCTAAAATTTCGAAATGTCAGGCGTTTTTGTCACACGTAGAGTATTATGGAAGATAGCTTAGAAAGTGAATAAGTGGTGCCAATTTCGACACTTCCCGTGCAGAAATTTGTTGAGGAATCGCCAGATCCTACCGCATTCCTATAGGGATTTGATATGGACGCCGCACGTAGAGAGTCGATATCGGAATCCAAGTGGATTTCGCAAGATGTCCCGATTAAGGGGCAAGGCCACTGTAGCGGGGAAAAAATAAGTCTATTTTGGGATTTTTTTAGCCGAACAATGGAATAAATAAAAATTCTGAAAACGGTCCTTTATTGTACATATCATAAACTGCATAAACTATTTTTTTTTTCAAATTAATATAAAACAAAATTGCGACTGCACAGCTTTTCTTCGACGAAGCCTTTGTTTCATAGGTGCGTGACCGGACCAACGCACCTGCAATTTTTTATTTACAGTGAATGACGTTTTTTCGATTATACATCTCAATAGCTACAGAAGTACGTAGGATTTTTTTGATATATCGATTTTTGCAAAAATAGCGTGTTTTTTAAATAAAAGGTCGAAATTATCAAAAAAAAAAAAAACATCGTCGGAAAATTGTTTATAAAGAAAAACTTTGTAATATATCAAGAAAATTCGACGTACTTTTATGCAGAGTGTGAATATATAGTTAAAATTTGAAGTCAATCGGTCAAGATTTGTTCGAGTTATCAGTCCGGCCGACTTGAAAAATGTAGTTTCGAGAAAAACGCGTTTGACGTTTTCGGTACGGATTGCATCGGACTGAGAGGAGCTGCGCCAAAATTCAAAATAGAAGTATTTAGACATTTTTCCCACCTTAATCCTTTGAGCAAATCGTTTTTTTTTAAATTTCTACAGTGGCCTTACCCCTTAACGTCGGTGAACATTTTTTTTTGAAATTGTCACCCAGCATTTGTACGATCTCAAAAAAAGAATATCCTTCCGTGGGGATCCAATTGCATTCTGCACTGAATTTTTACCACATTCGGATAAAAAATATGTGAAAAGTCACGAGAAAAAACTCGGCGTATTAAAACGTAACCTGCACCGGTAATATTATGTCAGAGTGCAGTGAAATAACGTAAATACGATAATTAAAGTAGATTTTCTATTGGGTGATTCAGATCGATTTTTAAGATATACTTTCCTAGGGATTTATACTTTTTTAAGATAGGATTTATACTTTTTGTGATCCACTCATTTGGACAGTCCTAGATTTGCTGATAGGCCGTATAGGCAGCTGCCCAGGGGCGGCAGTCTTTAGGGGCCGATGGATTTTAGAGGCACCTAAAAAGGCCTGGGTAAATACAAGTGATCAACAAAGATAGGAGGGGCAGCATAAAGCCAAGTGGCCTGTACTTAAAAAAAGTATAATCCGGCACTGCATTTGAAACACTTATATATTTTGTTTAGGAAACTCAACGTATATTTTTTATTTAGGAAATTCTTTATTTAAGAAATTTTTATTTAGCAAATTTTTTATTTAGGATTTTGTTTAGGAAATTCAACGTATAGAATGTGATGAGATCCATCAAGAATCGTATCAGATTTTGTTCTATAATGTGGGAATCGTTTAGGATTCGAATAGGATTCGTACATTGGATTCCCATGGTGAATTTCGATGATAATCCAATGTACGAGGATGACGTTTGAGCATAGAGTTCCAACGCAATGACACTTTGGATCCCCTCAGGAAGTACGGACCAGTATGGGAATCCGATCGGATCTCAATGACGCTTGGGATCCAATCGATTCTGCACGAGATGTGCAGAATCCTTATTCCTTATCGTGTTGTCTAGGAAGCTCACCATCGAAGAAACGACTTTTCCACATGGAAAACGTCTCTCGCTAAAGCTGTCTCTAATTTGCTCATATTTTATCATTCTGTTATCATGCTACGATGTAAAAAAATGTGCAATATTTACCACCAATCACGCTGTCAAAAAAAAAAGTTAATTCAAATAGGATCTCTTTAAGGCCTTAGGCCACTCTAGAGGCCAAAAAATACGCTTTTTGGGGATTTTTTTTCTCCAGAAAAACTACAAAATATATCGAGATTACAAAAAAGGGCGTTTATCATACATATCGGTGACTGTATACAACAATTTTTTTGAAGCGATTAATTTCAAAATGGCGGCTGTCCAGTGTTTATCTCAAAACTGCATTTTTTAAGTTGGCCGGAAATATAACTTCGACAATTTTCACCCGATTCACTTGAAATGTTGAATACATCTTCTTGAAAAATACATTGTTTATGGAAGTGCGTAGGAATTTTTTTTATATTGCATAGTTCATTTGTTATTAACAATTATCTGACGATTTTTTAGGCAAATTTTTCACTTTTCCAAAATTTGCCTAAAATAATCGTCAGATAATTGTTAATAACAAATGAATTATGCAATATAAAAGAAATCCTACGTACCTCCATAGAGAATGTATTTTTCAAGATGCATTTAACATTTAAAGTGAATCGGATGAAAATTGTCTGAGTTATGTTTCCGGCCAACTTAAAAAATGCAGTTTTGAGATAAACGCTGCACAGCCGCCATTTTAAAATGAATCCCTTTAAAAAAAATATTGTATACAGTCACTGATATATACGATAAACACCTTTTTTTGTAATCTCGATTTATTTTATAGTTTTTCTGCAAAAAAATCCCCAAAAAGCCTATTTTTTCGGCCTCTAGAGTGGCATAACCCCTTAAATCAAATAGGTTTTTTCCTTGTCTCACGGTTTACTACGATCTTATTTGTTTCAAAGGTGCTTTTTTATTTGTTTCAGCTATTCTTTTTAAGGTAGTACTAGCGGATTGACTAGTCGACAGAAAATCTATAAATTATTGAATCTGAAAAAAGCAAAATATAATGTATTTGGGTATAATAATAAACATGATACAGAAAATAATTATTTGAGAAGTGCATGTAATAACTGTATGTATTATAGTTTGGTAAGTGAAGTAAAATCGCAATCAGATTTGACTTGAGTTGTCACAGGCCGCCATTTCATAATTCTGGCAATATCCGTGGCAACGCTGTATTCAGGTGCTTTCGATACATGTCAAGCATGTGTTTGTTTACCGTATGTGTAATCGTGTGTTGTAGTGTATGTGTAATGTGCATATTATAGCAAGAGAGATGGCAGACGCGGCAAGCGAACGCAAAAATGAGTCGATTGAATCGATGATATCTGCTCGAAATGTCCCGTAACCTATATTTATTATGGAGCATACGTGACCGCGACAATTTTCGTGTTATTCGTCGCTTTTCGCATAGCTCTGATCTGACCGGCAAATATTATTATTTCCGTTCCAAAGTTCGATCCGCACGGATTCCCTATATGGTGCGGGTTAAATGCGTTGATTTCGTGAATTAATTTCTATTGTATTTAGCCGGTAAGGCCTGTAGAGTTTTCGCGGATGTCATTTTTTATGTTTCTACTACAGCATAAAAAAAAATCAACTTTTTTTCTAATAAGGAGGTTCGCGCACGTACTACCTTAAATGTTAAATATAGGGGAGACCGGGGCAAAATGGTATAGCGGGGCATAATGGGACCGGGGCAAAATGGGACCGGGGCAAAATGGAATAGTGAAAATCAACACTGCTGGAAAATACGTCATTGGGGCAAAATGGGCCGGAGAAAATCAGGCTCCTCAGAAAGAGACGGTTGGGGCAAAACGGGATCGGGGCAAAATGGGACAGTGGAATAATTCGATGCAGAAACGAAAGAAATGCAGGGGTAAAAAACGAGGGGTAATAAATGAGTGAAAACAGGTTTTATTGAATGTTACACGATATTTGGGTCACACTCTACTTACGATACTATAATTTAACGGTGGCAATGTTTAATTTTTATTGCTTGTTTAACTAAGCTAATTTTTATTGGCACAATTGTCGCAAACGTACTCGATTAAGTTATCGTCAGCATGGGCACATGAATAGTGGGCCCATTTCTCGCATGAATTATAACGAATCCAGGATTCCTTGGATTTCGAATATACGCCCCCGCAGAAAAGGCATGATGCGTCATCGTCGGTTGTTATCGACGCCGCTGGATTTTTCTCACGAAGTTCTCCGTAGTACGGAGAATTCGTAAGAATGCCACTTGTACCTTTTCTTGATGTCGCCTTACGTTTTGATTTTTTGCCTGCCGATATCGGAAGCAGCTGGGAACCAACTGCACGTTACTGATACTGATTTTCAAGCCATTGATGAAAATCTAACTCTTGTCAATTTTTACGTAAATTGTTTTATGAAACTAGGACCGCCGCTCCCCATGAAATCGACGGATATGTGTCGACAAATATATCGGTCAGTCCGTATTATCTGCGTATATGTGGACTGAAACGAACCACAAGCACCATTTAGATTAGATTATGTTTCAACAGCTCTTTTATAGAGCCGAAGCATGAATTTCCCTGTCATCCCATTTTGCCCCAAATTCAGCGGGCTGCGACACTTCATTTTTGTGTGTCCCATTTTGCCCCAATTTGATATTCCACTCCTCTCTGTCCCATTTTGCCCCTGTCCCATTTTGTCCCATTTTGTCCTAGCCCATTATGCCCCGATCCCATGATGCCCCAGTGCCGTTTTGCCCCGGTACCGTTTTGCCCCGCTATACCATTTTGCCCCGGTCTCCCCTATTCAAATTGAATAAATAAAGATTCGATTCAAATGAATATTTATTTGCTTACAATGTACACTGTATATCTAAGTGTACTATATGCATAAAATATTTCATAATATCCAAAATGAAACACTTAATTGATAGTTTTACCACAACGATTTTGTATCGTAGTTCCCTGGCCTTCCGAAATGATTTTCTTCGCAGGAAATATTTCACCTATGTGGAATCGAATCTAGAACCTACCTACTCATAGCTACGCACGCTGCCCCTATGCTAACGAGTGCTTGTAACATCTTGGTCGCAGATATGGCGTAAGAGACTAAATGAATTCCTATAATTATTTGTTGTATCACATAAACTATATCAATTAGTTAATATCATTGTGATAATTATAATATATAATTCCACTCTCTCCACCCTCTCCACCCCCACTCCCCTTTGATATGTGTGTTGCAATGAAGACAGACCATTAGTTCAATCAAATAAAAAATGGTTGACTCTCCGAAAATTCTATTCAATTTGAATTTCAAAATAATCAAATACGTACATTTAGTGGATTCAACTAAATTGTTTTTTGATCAGATGAAACCGAATCACAGATTTATTAGGATTAAATACAATATTTCGTTATTGGACGATATTAAATAGATTTTGATTTGAATAAATAAATACATTTAAAATGACTAATTCCAATAATGGAATGCAATAGAAAAAATTTGATTTCACGAAAAATCTAGTTAATTCAATTTTTGTGTGTGTTGCAATAAAGACAGAACATTAGTTCAATCAAATAAAAAAATGGTCGACTCTCCGAAAATTCTATTCAATTTACATTTCAAAATAATCAAATACGTACATTTAGTGGATTCAACTAAATTGTTTTTTGATCAGATGAAACCGAATCACAGATTTATTAGGATTAAATACAATATTTCGTTATTGGACGATATTAAATAGATTTTAATTTGAATAAATAAATATATTTAAAATCAATAATTCCAATAATGGAATGCAATGGGAAAAATTTGATTTCATGAAAAATCTAGTTAATGCAATTTTTAAAGAATCAAATAGACGTTAGTTAATATGAATAGACTTTTTGTCAGTCTGGGGAACTTCTCCCTAATCTGACCATTCACCAACGGCATTCACCGTGGTCAAATTAAACGAATAAAAAGCCACTCCGTTAAATCTCGTGATTCAGAAAAGTGAGAACCTTTCCCTTGGGGATTCTCATCTCCGAGTAGACGAGAGCGAATCTTGGCTCCGTTCTTGTGCGCTTCGCAATTCTTCGCTCTCGTACCGGCGAATAGCGCATATACGCGGTACGCCTACTGTGCCGGCTCGCGTAATCCCAAATTACAGGTGAAACGAGACGCGAGAGCGAGTATACAGGGAGGAGTAGCCAGGTTGCTTGATCTACCGCGGGAGAAGCAACGAGCGCGTGCAACATGCACACACTTTATACTCCCGCATGCCGCATAAATGCATAATCTTTCGATGCCGGGAGAGTCGCGCGGAATATTCAGTAAAATCGGTGGGCCCTCTTGCTCCGTTGACGCGGAGTCGTTATAAAGTCGTGTATATTCACCTTGGTGTGAAAACCTTTTATTAAAACACATCGAAAGCCGACGCGAGCATACATTTTTCTATCTGCGCTGAAGACACATAGAGGGTGTCTCAGAATGAGCTGACAATTTAAATTGCGCGCCGTTTTCTTTGTGGCCAACATAAAGTACTAATCTTTGGCAATTGGCATCAGGAAGTATTGAAGTTTGGTCATGGAGAAGTACAGGATCGAGCAACGCATAGAAATTTTTATTTGCAGCATTGTTACTGTATATCGTAAAACGGGGTTAAATTGACATTAAGGGGAGATATACACCTAGATGGTCGAGGTCGAGGATTTAGAAGCTATGAACATTCCGTCGACCGAAGAAGACCTACATTATGGGCCTGGTATCGATGATTCCATGTAAGTTGACAAATTTCATGATTTATTCATTCCCAAATTTTCAAACGCGTTTTTCTCAAAACCACGTTTTTCAAATCGGCACCCAAAATTTCTCGAAAACCAATGAACCGATTGCCTTGAGGTTTTTCGTGGTTATTCTATACACCATTATCTAGTACTTGTCATAGGATTTTTTTTCCGTTAGTTTTTGTTTTATAGGCAAAATAATAACTAATTTTTGGCCCAAAAATCACTATTTATTTTCAAACGTCCGCCATTTTGTCATAAATCGATATTTTCAAAATCGGCTATGACAAGTACCAGATTATAGTATCTAATTTAATAATCTTTTTGTTTTTTTTTTTCACATGATTTTTTAAGAAACGCCAGTAGTGTACGCAGATTTTTTTTACGACGTTCCAAGGATCATACAAGTATCCTTGTATATTTTTGATATTTTTAAATAAAGAAAATTAAACATATTTTTGAATGTATATACTTTTAGATAATTAAAACGCCAATCCTAAATTTCAAATAGTTTTCCTTGATAAAATTCACAAAAATCACCTTTTTCCGGCTCCTAGGTGTATATCTCCCCTTAACTGTAACTTTGACAGTTTTTGGGGCATACTTTAACAGAGCGCCGAAACACGGTTTAAAGGTGTGCACATTCAAATGTGTTTTGACTTGTTGTTCAAGTTTATTATAATGTTGCTAAAGTTGATTGTAATGTTGCTCATGATGATTTTGATATTAATGATAATTATATGACTGATTAGGTGCCTATAGCAGTACCCTACGTACTTGATATTTTTATATAAAATGTTTCCTTAATAAAGATGACAATTTGATTGCAAAAAGTCGTTGTTTTTCAGTTAATTTCATGTTTAATGCATAAAACAGTCATTTCTTTTTGTCAAAATGATGTCAAAGTGACCCTCAATCTTTGACACAAGTTGCATTTCAATACCTTGTCAAAGAACCCTCACACTCCAGGTTTCTTTGACACTTAAAAATATATATATATAAAATTGTGGGGGGGGGCTCAACTTTCTTATATATTTGATAGCCAAAGGAAGCATTGTTCCATTGGAGCAAAAAAAGTTGAAATTTAGGATGTTAAAAAAAAGTTACCCACGAAGAACTTCCAAACCCTGTTCAAAGTAACCCCATTTTACGCTAGCTATTGCAGACGAAGTTTCATGGTCGTGTTATCTCGCGCTGTGGCGATGTCAAGGAAGCAATTCGATGCACCATTAATTAAATTAATTCGCAATTATGCCAAAATGTTATTGAAAATTTTGTTAAAAGAGTGAATTATGCCAACATGTTATTGAACATTTCATCAAATTTCGTTTGCAAACAGGGACGAGGCAGCCATTCATTGGATATTGTCCACGCATAACCCCCATGTTTGTACCTTATATTAAAATAAAAATATTCGTATTTTTCAAATAAATAATACGTTTTATTAATAAATCAAAATGTCAGGTCATTTTGAGACACCCTATATTTCTCTTTACACTCTCTCTCTCTCTCTCTCTCTCTCTCTCTCCCTCTCTCTCTCTCTCTCTCTCTCTCTCTCTCTCCTCTCTCTCTCTCTCTCTCTCTCTCTCTCTCTCTCTCTCTCTCACTCTCTCTCTTTCTTCCTCTTGTGAACAAACCACAAAAGGGAAATGCACAATTTTCTCGTGCGTTTAACGCATCCCGTGACTTTTGCAAATTTTACGATCAAAATCCTTTCTAACGTTTCTCCATCTTAGCCATGAGTCACGGGGTGTACGCAGTCACGCTACTATATAATATTGCTCGTATATCTGCGAGAGGAAAGGTGAGACGAGGAGCGATTAATTTCCATCCTCGCACAGTCGAGAGCTCGCCAGCTTAGGAAGAAACTCTACGACCGCGTATCCGAGCTTTTCTGACGACGTAAAGGAACGATGCAACAGTTTCTTGGACATGAATCTCAAGCTGGACAAAATTTCATTACGCAAACGTGAAAAGTAAGGAGACAATTATTTTCATCCTGACACACATTGATTCTGACAATCGTTGAACCTTTTGCTATGCATACATCGCCATTGAGATATTTTCACACCCATGAATCGATCCAGGAATATCCCTAGGTATCCGAACGGGTTGTCGAAAGTGCTTGAAAAAAATGCTACGATTTTCCTGTCATGCCAAGGACCTCGTCGTCTTGCCGTGCTGGAGAACGCTGAACGAAAAAAAGGAAATAATACAAGAACGACAAACACTTAGATCACCAAACCGAGATGCGCGCGTTTGAGCTTAAGGGGTTATGCCTAGTTGTAAAAGTCGAAAAATCACTTTTTTGATAACCGATATATTTTGACAATATATCATATTGTGAATGTTCCCTGAAAATTTTAAGGTGTTCGGATCAAAATGGACAGATTTATAAATTCCTAATTTTTCTCGATGTAAAAATATAGTATTTGATCGACGATTTTTTTTTTTCGATGTATGACTTCGATTTGATAGACGAAAAATGCCAATTTTTCGCAAAATTAAAGACTCACTTTGAACACGCGTCGTTTTTTTTCTTTTTTTAAATTTATATTTCGGCAATTGCTTCGATTAAGGCCTTAGGCCACTCTAGAGGCCGAAAAAATAGGCTTTTTGGAGATTTTTTTTCAGAAAAACTACAAAGTAAATCGAGATTACAAAAAGAATGTTTATCATACATATCAGTGACTGTATACAATAATTTTTTTGAAGCGATTAATTTCAAAATGGCGGCTGTGTAGCGATCATCTCAAAACTGCATTTTTTAAGTTGGTCTGAAACATAACTCAGACAATTTTCAATCGATTTACTTGAAATGTTGAATATATCTTGAAAAATACATTGTCTATGAAAATACGTAGGATTTTTTATTATATTGCATAGTTCATTTGTTATTAACAATTATATAATTATCTACGAATCTACGAAATCGTCAGATAATTGTTAATAATAAATGAACTATGCAATATAAAAAAAACCCTACGTACTTCCATAGACCATGTATTTTTCAAGATATATTCAACATTTCAAGTGAATCGGTTGAAAAGTGTCTGAGTTATGTTTCCGGCCAACTTAAAAAATGCAGTTTTGAGATAAGCGCTGTACGGCCGCAGTTTTGAAATTAATCGCTTCAAAAAAATTATTGTATACAGTCACCGATATTTATGATAAACACCCTTTTTTGTAATTTCGATTTATTTAGTAGTTCTTCTGAAAAAAAATCCCAAAAAGCCTTTTTTCAGCCTCTAGAGTGGCCTAACCCCTTAATCGTAGGATAAATTAATATTCTGACAAAATCTGTTTGACGTTTTTATATTCGATAACCTGGTTCAGATATGCTCACTGCGAAAGATATTTTCGAGAGGTGCTTCTATATAATTGAATACTTTTTCACAAAAAAATACCGAGCGTTTGTCAGATGTTACTTTTTCAAGTACCCAATTTTTGTATAAATGTATCATCACGATTCTGTAAAAAAAAAATCCCAAAAATGATCTGTTTTCGACTGTTACAACTAGACACAACCCGTTAAAATCTCAGAGCACAAATCGCGCATGTGTGCACACACGAACGATGGCGCACACATTCTCGAGGGTTACGTTCACCGCCAGGGCAACATGGCAAGCGATTGCGCCTCGTTGCAGACCCGCGCGGTTTTTTTTTCATCGCTGACGACGCTGAAAATTTATCACTCTCGGGAATTCAAGTCCCGCGTCGTATCTTACCAAACGATTTCCCCAACGCACGTAACGAGGAGGGACTTCTGATATTTTCTCTATTTCGATCGACGACCCGGCCAATCAGGAATAATCATCCGCGACGCCTACAATAATCTCTGCTCTCCTCACTTGGTACATAGGCCCGTTAACTAAAGTAGGGTAGAGCCGCATCAAGTAGGGTAGAGCCACCAAAGAGTGCGCACTCCCAAAGAGTATGCAGTGCTTTTAATTGTTTAATTTTTTCTTGCGTTGGTAACACCACCTGACCTGTCAGTGGCATATGCCATGTCAAGGTGTTGGACAACAACTCGCTTCGTTAAGATATTTATTTCCAATTTTACGACTAATAATAGATTTTCAATGTGTTTGATCTTTTTTTTTCAACAATTTTAAACACGTTTTGTAAGGTTTGCGATTAATTTGCACCCAACGAATGTCATTATAGTTGAAATTTGTGATCCAAATTTTGTTTTTATTGAGAGACTATGTCGCCGTTTTGATTGTTTACGAAAATTATCGTGACCATAGACTAAAAACACTATTCCTTACCACTACTCCGTTCTCATGCGCACTCTTAGCTTCTATGAAAGGTTCTCACCGCGCTCTCTTTGCGACACATCACCCTAAGAGTGCGCACGGGACGAGTTCTAAGTTTAAGGGGTCTCCGCACTTTAGACACTGGAAAAAGGCATTTTCATTAATTTTTTTGATAGGTTTATATTATAGATATTGATATAAAAGTTGCTGCACTTAATAAATACACTTTCGAAATACATGTTTGAAAAAATGTATTTATTCAAGTCACCATTTATAGACGAAAATTGTAGTTGAAAGAATGTCCTAAAAAAATTGCAAGCCCGCACTGTTGATGCAATCTCGGAGATGGATAATCCGAAACAAAAAAATCAAACGGTTTTAGACTCGGTATGTTAATGGCTATAGCGCATAACATACGATTTTTTATATAGGCGAAAATAACAAAATGGCGGACATTCTTCAAAAAAACAAAAACACGTTTTTTTTCTCACCGTTTTTGAGGAAAAAAAATAGTAGATATCACAATTTGAAAAAATCCTTGATATGCGCTATAGCTATAGTTGTAAAGAATATGTGGTTAAATTTTCATAAGAATCGGTTCAGTAGTTTCGAAGATTTTATAAACAAGCCGTCGAAAATAAATGTTTTTCGAGAAAAACGCGTTTGAAGTTTGTTTGAGTTACATAAATACATAAACATTTTTTTAAATGTATTTCGAAAGTGTATTTATTGCGTGTAACAAATTCCATAACTAAAATATGATTGTTTTTAGTTTTTGTCACAGAGGAAAGCATCAAACTAGATTAAAGAACTAGAACTAGGGACAAAAAGAACTAAAACTAAATCTAAAAGATGATTATTTTTAGTTTTTGTCGCAGAGGAAAGAATGGTTGTGACAAAAAGTAAATGGAACTAGAACTAGTATTATCACGACGAAAACTAAATGTAACTAGAACTAGCCACTGATATGATTGTTTTTAGTTTTTGTCATAGAGGAAAGAATGGTTTGTGACAAAAACTAAAAACAATCATATTTTAGATTAAAGAGCTAAAAACAATCAAAGTGTATTTATTACGTCTAACAACTTTTATAACAATTTCTATAATACAAATGTATCAAAAAAATTCATGAAAATAGCCTTTTTGAAATATTTTTTAAGATTTTTAATATTTAAGATTGTTACTCAAGATTTATATTTAAAATAATGTTCCTAAATGACCGAAGCTTAATTTAAATAAGAAGTACAAAGTGCATTATCAAAATTGATTTTTCTAAAAATAAAAGTTTATAATGTGCGTACTCTTTGCTGATTTTACCCTGATGAGAAATAAAATGGATCGATCAAACCACCGTAAGGACGAGGACGGAGACGGCTTGACGATACGTCGACGAGTCGTTCTCTGTGACCGATCCGAATGAGAACCGACAACGAAAATTGTGCTCGAAGGAGCCCAACGCACGCATAGCTCGAGCTAATCCGGAATACATTATAAAATAAAAGTCGATGGAACTCCCGCGGGCCTGCGTTTCGCTCACGAACGCGAAAGGGCTCTATTCCAGCTCACGACACATCGGCATCGTTACCTCGCTTCCTCACGGATATTCTTGCACGTTTCGCATGTCCCCCTGGCGATAATGCACTCGTAGCGAAATATGCCTGGTAGTGCGCTGCAGAAACGTTGGAAGTGGCAACGAGAAATGGCTCGGAACACACGCGGAAAGCACAACTGCCGGCATATGGAAGAAGGCGGCATCTACAAAAAAAAAAAGAAAATGCGTTTTTCGTACCGTTGGAATCGGTACAAAATTTTCCACCGTTCTGT